>OX940980.1:52686588-52856480 GCA_954871275.1 Leptopterna dolabrata
CGATTATGTTGACGAAGATTTTTGGTACAAACGAACGGCTGTACGTACGGAACGGACTCCGGGTGGTCTCAAAAAATTCTTTAGTTCCAGATCAATTTAAAAACTTGAAAAAACCATACCCTTCTATTGACAGTTTTCGACCTATGGTGTTCTGAAAATTTCAACCCCTATATTTTACCCCTTAGAGATGACTAACAGTAACGCCGAGCTTCATGGACCAACTAGACCCCAAATGGAACCAAAAAACCAAATTTCATTAATTTTCATTCATGATAACTAAGAAAGTACTAAGAAAGATTTACTGAATTTTCGTATTCTACAAACTAAATACCTTGAAACGGAAACATTGTTCGGGGAGAAGGGGGCACTAGAAACGGAAACGATCAAATATTTTTTCTTCATGCGGAGATTCATCGAAAATAAAAAACCTACAACCGACAGGGACTGAAATGTCGGCTACGGTAAGGACTGAGAACTTATTACGGGAAAAACCGTTGGTTATTTTGTTTACCAGTTGGAAAACAGGAGACCTGGAAGGTTTTTTTTCCTCCTTCCAGGTTAGTACGCGGGGGAGGTATTTTGAAAAACAGCTTGGGAAATGGTTAAAAAGGGAAAGGCGCAAGAGGAAAAAAATGGCATCAGCGTTTTGGGGAATAAGAAAACGGCAAAACCAAAAAACCAAATTTCATTAATTTTCGTTCATGATACCTGAGAAAGAACAAAATACGGTGGACGGACTGAAATTATTTATTAGTGAATTTTTGTATTCTACAAACTAAATACCTTGAAACGGAAACCATCAAAATGGGTGGCTGGAAAGGGGGGGGGGGGGCTATGAAACGGAAACTATCGAATTTTTTTTGTTCATGGGAAGTTTCATCGAAAATAATAAACCTACAAGGACTTCGACATATCCGACAGGGACTGAAATTTCCTACGGTAAGGACTGAGAATTTATTACGGGGAAAACCGTTGGTTATTTTGTTTACCAGTTGGAAAACAGGAGACCTGGAAGGTTTTTTTTTCTCCTTCCAGGTTAGTACGTGGAGGGGGGAGGTATTTTGAAAAACAGCTTGGGAAATGGTTAAAAAGGGAAAGGCGGAAGAGGAAAAAAAATGGCATCAGCGTTTTGGGGAATAAGAAAACGGCAAAACCAAAAAACCAAATTTCATTAATTTTCGTTCATGATACCTGAGAAAGAACAAAATACGGTGGACGGACTGAAATTATTTATTAGTGAATTTTTGTATTCTACAAACTAAATACCTTGAAACGGAAACCATCAAAATGGGTGGCTGGAAAGGGGGGGGGGGGGGGGGGGGGGGGCTATGAAACGGAAACTATCGAATTTTTTTTGTTCATGGGAAGTTTCATCGAAAATAATAAACCTACAAGGACTTCGACATATCCGACAGGGACTGAAATTTCCTACGGTAAGGACTGAGAATTTATTACGGGGAAAACCGTTGGTTATTTTGTTTACCAGTTGGAAAACAGGAGACCTGGAAGGTTTTTTTTTCTCCTTCCAGGTTAGTACGTGGAGGGGGGAGGTATTTTGAAAAACAGCTTGGGAAATGGTTAAAAAGGGAAAGGCGGAAGAGGAAAAAAATGGCATCAGCGTTTTGGGGAATAAGAAAACGGCAAAACCAAAAAACCAAATTTCATTAATTTTCGTTCATGATACCTGAGAAAGAACAAAATACGGTGGACGGACTGAAATTATTTATTAGTGAATTTTTGTATTCTACAAACTAAATACCTTGAAACGGAAACCATCAAAATGGGTGGCTGGAAAGGGGGGGGGGGGGGCTATGAAACGGAAACTATCGAATTTTTTTGTTCATGGGAAGTTTCATCGAAAATAATAAACCTACAAGGACTTCGACATATCCGACAGGGACTGAAATTTCCTACAGTAAGGACTGAGAATTTATTACGGGAAAAACCGTTGGTTATTTTGTTTACCAGTTGGAAAACAGGAGACCTGAAAGGTTTTTTCTTTCTCCTTCCAGGTTAGTACGTGGAGGGGGGAGGTATTTTGAAAAACAGCGTGGGAAATGGTTAAAAAGGAAAGGCGGAAGAGGAAAAAAATGGCATCAGCGTTTTGAAGAATAAGAAAACGGCAAAACCAAAAAACCAAATTTCATTAATTTTCGTTCATGATACCTGAGAAAGAACAAAATACGGTGGACGGACTGAAATTATTTATTAGTGAATTTTTGTATTCTACAAACTAAATACCTTGAAACGGAAACCATCAAAATGGGTGGCTGGAAAGGGGGGGGGGGGGGCTATGAAACGGAAACTATCGAATTTTTTTGTTCATGGGAAGTTTCATCGAAAATAATAAACCTACAAGGACTTCGACATATCCGACAGGGACTGAAATTTCCTACAGTAAGGACTGAGAATTTATTACGGGAAAAACCGTTGGTTATTTTGTTTACCAGTTGGAAAACAGGAGACCTGAAAGGTTTTTTCTTTCTCCTTCCAGGTTAGTACGTGGAGGGGGGAGGTATTTTGAAAAACAGCTTGGGAAATGGTTAAAAAGGGAAAGGCGGAAGAGGAAAAAAATGGCATCAGCGTTTTGGGGAATAAGAAAACGGCAAAACCAAAAAACCAAATTTCATTAATTTTCGTCATGATACCTGAGAAAGAACAAAATACGGTGGACGGACTGAAATGATTTATTACTGCATTTTGTATTCTACAATCTAAATACCTTGAAACGGAAACCATCAAAATGGGTGGCTGGAAAGGGGGGGGGGGGGCTATGAAACGGAAACTATCGAATTGTTTTGTTCATGGGAAGTTTCATCAAAATAATAAACCTACAAGGACTTCGACATATCCGACAGGGACTGAAATGTCGGCTACGGTAAGGACTGAGAATTTATTACGGGAAAAACCGTTGGTTATTTTGTTTACCAGTTGGAAAACAGGAGACCTGAAAGGTTTTTTTTTCTCCTTCCAGGTTAGTACGTGGGGGAGGTATTTTGAAAAACAGCTTGGGAAAGGGTTAAAAAGGAAACGCGGAAAGGGGAAAAAAGGCATCAGCGTTTTCAGAAATAAGAAAACGATGGAATTTTCGACTGGTGGAAGACCGTTTGTGGTGATACGGGGGGGGGGATAAAGCGGTGGAACACGGGCTGACAGCACAGAAGGTTATGGGGGGGGGGGGGATTACCGAGTTGGGGGGCCATCGGGAGGCGACGTTGCGAGCCGAGGGCGGGCGAGCGGTGATCAATACGGCGGAGGGAGCTCGGCCGCACCGAGCGGCAACGTCGCGCAGCGGGACCCGGCGTCGAGGGAGCCCCCTCCGCCCCGCCATCATCACACAAGGCCCACCAACCGACTCAACTCCAGGAGAAACCTTCCGCTTCGCCTTCCACCGACGAACACTCAAACTTCCAGAGCTTCTCAACTCCGATTCCCGAGCTCTCAATTCGGCCTGATTTTACAACAACGAAAATGACCAAATACAAGTAGAAATAACAGGCTAACGTGGTGCAGCATGACGATACAATGTCCAACAGAAAATTCCGCCAAAAATCAATTGATTAAAGGTGGATTTAACTTTGTTTTATTATTTTGAATAATGAACCTTCGGAATCGAGCATGAAAAAAAATTTTTTTTAACCCCCCCTCAAAATTTGAAGGTTTACGTTTCAAGGTACGTAGAATCAGAAAATTCAATAAAAATATTTCTGTCTGTCCGCCGTACTTCGCACTTTTCTTAGTTACCATCAACCAAAATCAATGAAATTTGGTTCGTAGGTTCCGTTCGGGGTCTAGTTGGTCCTCGAAGCTCGGCGTTACTGTCAGTCATCTCTAAGGGGTTCAAAATAGGGGTTGAAATTTTCAGAACGCCTCAGCTCGAAAACTTTCAATAGAAGGTTTTTGTCACGTTTTTAAATTGATCTTGAACTAAAGCATTTTTTGAGACCACTCGGAGCTCCCCGTTCGTTTGCACCGAAAAACTTCGTCGACATGATCGTGAATCAAACGGTATACACCCAGCCCAGATATCATCACTAGGGAGCACCTGATTTAATCACCTGATTTAATTAATGAAAAACGTGTTTGGTAACGGGAATAAGTCTTTTTCTGTATAAAATCCGATACAATTTATGGTGAATTTTATTTTGTGTGTGATCTGTGCCAATTTTACCAGATTTATTACCCATAAATCTGTGAAAAATATTTGTATTAATGGAATAAGTCGGTCTGTATAAAATCACCGTTCTACACAACTGCTGACTATTTAAATATGTTTTGGTAATTTGAGCCGATATGATGGTTTTTTGATCCACAAAAACTAAAAATAAGTAAGACCTACCTAACCTCAAAATTTAAATTGTATTCACATTTTTTAGAAAACTATTTCCGACCAGGCACTGAAACAACTACTTAAACCTTCGACTATACAACTATACTTTCCATCTCGAGTCGCAATACCTAACTTTTTTGATGATTTTATGTATCATCTGTATTAGTGTTTTCTAGCCATTTTGCCGAAATATAGATATTTTGACCCACAAAACTCAAATATGACGGGCTGTGTTTATTTTCGAAAATTGCCCATATTCGAAATCCTCTTCCTGTTTGATAATTCCAAAATTTGTGGCGAAATTCCTAACAAGGCGGATGTTGCCTGATCTTACGAAAATTATTGTAATGTAACCAATTCAGTTAATGCCATTCTAGTAAGTTGGCTCAAAACGCGTTAGCTCGAAAAAAATTTGACATCAACTAAGAAAGGGAGATGATCAAACCGAGGTTGAACCAAAAGTTGGTTTATTGAATAACAACGGTTGTAGGTTTAATTGTTGCCTAATCAATTAATAATCATTACCAACTGTTCCAACGAAACCTCATGAATAATAATTCAATCAATTTAGAGGCCACCCTTCATGTTGATGGACATCGCTATCTTTTTCAATCATAAAAGGTTGGTTCCTCCTTCCTCTTCGCCTAACAGTAAACACAAAAATAAAACTGGAAAAAAATTCATACCTGAAACAGCCGAAACTATGAATGAAGACGATAAGAAACCAATTAACTGGACTACATATTAAAATAGGTTAACTCCAAACAAACATGCTCGAAAAAATTACGAGATCAAACGTGAAAGGAGGTGGGAATAACATCAAGGCTGAGGTAGAAGCTTGAGGCACGTGTTACGCTGTTGTTTAGCAACTGTTCAATCCAACGCTACTTCTTAATACGATAATTTTCCTCGATTTCCATACATTTGGCATTGGATTCGTGAGTGAGTAATAAAAAAATGTATATGTCCTCCAAAATGAAAATTTACACAACCATTTTGCGTTTCAGACATCGAGGAACATTTTTGGTTCTGTCTGTCTGTGGTAATTCCTTGTAACGCCCATAACTACCCGAAATAATGATCGAAATGGGCTGAAATGTGGAGGGTAGGAGCGGGTTGGGTCACAGATGGTCCCATACAAAAATCATTGAAAAAGTACCGTAACTTTTGTCTGCGCATGGGCAAACGTGAAATGTTGACCATATCCTTGTAACGCTTCTTCGTGGAAAATAGTCGTAGAGCTGCAATTTTGAAGGTACACGCGGGTTGAGTCGCAGAGGTCCCGTTTCAAAATCATGGTAATCGTTTTGTCTGCCCATGCGCAAACGTGAAATACTTGAAACGCCCATAACTACCTTAAATATCGTTGAAATGAGTTCAGATCTTAAGGGTCGATCAGGAATAATACTTCGATATTTCCTCATGAATTTCATTGGAATCGTACCGTAACTTTCGTCTGCGCATGCGCTAACATGGTGATGACAATTTCTTTGTAACGCTTCTAACAACGCGAGAAATAGCCGTAGAGCTGAAATTTTGAGGGTAAACGCGGGTTGGATCGCAGATCGACCCGTATAAAAACGAAACTACCCAACTATTCTATACGTTCACGTGATTGAGGTGAGGAAGCTATACTGCCTACTCGAATTGGCAGACGTTTTTTAGTCGTCTTAAGCACATCTTTTGTCCAAAATGCATTTTCCTTCATAATGTGAATCACGCAAATCACACCAGATCATCCCTCACTTCAAATGAAGGTACACAATTGAATCCCCAATGTGGGTTAGTTGTATATTACCATTACCTAGTACTTACGGACGAAGGATGACGTTTTTTTTTCTTCACGATATTGAAAACCACACTTACCTGCAACAAAATATGAACGCATAATTATAAAAGAGAACCAACAAAATATGCAAAGACAATCACACTGGTAACGTCATGTTTCTGGAAAAAATAAGGGTCGGTTGACAATGTTATCGTAACATCAACACCTTCACAGTGTGGGTATATAGTGAAATATCATTTCTGTCTATTTTTGGAAAAATTCTTGGGTATTCAGCTACGAGGCGAATACCAAAGCCGTGACGATTCCAAACCAATAAGAGGTGCACAGCGGCCAAAGCTATCGTGTGCCACCTAATAAGGAATTTTCGAGAATTTATTGTTGTTGTAAGAACACCTACCCAGAACTCTTGGAAAATTGACAGTACGAAACCCGTTTTCGAAAATAAGCGGCACATAAATGACGTATCAGGTATATTGACAGCTGACTGGCTGTTGTCCCAAGGAGGCGGAGCTAAGCCTCGGAGGGGAAGGTTCTCAGTGCTGCCAACAACCCAACATTAGAAACGGCAAACCTTTCTGGCATCCTTCAAGAATCTTTTTGAACTTCCCCTCGGTTTGATTTTGAGGATGTTTCTTTAATTTATAAATGTAATTAATTTATAAATTAAAAGTATTTAAATTAATTAAACAAATTTAATTAATTTCTAAATTAAGAGTATTTAAATTAATTAAACAAATTTAATTGCTTTACAAATTAAAGTATTTAAATTAATTAAACAATTTAATTGATTTATAAATTAAACGGTGAAATTAATTAAACAAATTTAATTGACTTATAAATTTGCCAGTCCATTCATCCATCCACTGCTGTTTTGTACATCGTTTAAAGTGATGCACCAGCACTCCAAGCGGGATTTGAGTAGAACTACTACGCCATTTCCCTGATACATCATTTCTAGCGGGAACTCAGAAATTCAAATTTCACACTCGTTTTCTGCCTATACCTTCCGACATAAACACCTCATTATGTGGTAAATAAGTGTTAATTTCCTGTACTGAACAGAATTTGGCCAAATAAAAGATAATATGCAACCCGCAAAACAGGCCCATTGGCAAAATGGAGTGTGGTGAGGGGTTCAATAACAGCATTGGAAGATATGGAAACAAGAAATAGAACGCAGGACGGGAAGAAAAGCGGCGGCTGTTGACAACAACTACAAAGACAACGCTGTGAAAACCATTTAAAAACTGACAAAAGAAAATAAAACGAGAGGAGAAAATCAAAAGGGCGAGAACTGGGATGTGGATAGGAGGAAAGCGACCTTGACACTTGTCGAGAGGAACCCGAGTGACAATAGACACAGAGGCTGGCAGGTGACTGAGGGAGGCAGGTCAGTTTGATGGGAGAACGTGACTCATCCACACCGGCACACTAAGTACACAACAAAACCTCCGGCTTTTTTTTCAAATCAAAGGCCTTCCGGGATAGCCATTTTTCTTACTTCTTTCATTTTTAATCACTCAACTCCAACACCACTTTCGTTGTAGGTATTTTCACCTGACTATAATCACGGATAATCTGAATATAACTAAGCTGTATGAAATAATCGAGTTTGTGTTTCCGTGAAATTGTTTCATTGGAAGAATGATGGTTATTGCTTCCACACTACCGAAGGTAGGGAAGCCTCGGATTCGTGACTGAGTAAAAACGCTGCAAAGTCCTTGTCACATGGGTTTATTATTCTATTGGAGTTCTAGAGGTTCTTGTTGGCTGTTGAATTTATTGTTTCATTCATGTGGAATGATTGAAATAGCTATTTCTGATGATTTCCACCAATTTTGGCCCCCAAAACATGAAATAGGTAGGTACGCTTTTTTTTTTCAGATCATCTTTGATCATTGGTAGTACCATTTAATGGTCTTGATTCACCTGTTTACACTTTTTCCAATGTTATTATACACATTGATGGTGATTTCAGACATTTTTCCAGGTGTTTGACTCATAAAAAACCAATTTTGAGAGCTGAACCTTTGGTAAAACCTCAATTTCCGCGTCACTGGTCAAAATCGACTTCATATTCGGTCTTCTCGTCCCCAAAAACATGGAAAAAGATACTTCAAAAGCTCGTGTTACTAACATGTTCCTAAAACGCAAAAAGTACCTATTTTTACACACATTATCACTCATAACACCCCTGGGTATATTCCGATCGGGTTGAAAAGTTTCGGGACACAACTAGGGCCCAAATGGAGCATGTGTGCGAAAGAACGACTTTTTTAGACCGAAAATGAAGCCGGTACACGTGATACGGCGTATGGCGTACGGTGGACGGCGGACGGACATTGCATTTTTGGAATCTACTCACCTTGAAACGGAAAAGAAAGAATTTTGAGGGGGTGTTATAAAAATTTTTTGCTGAGCGAATACATAGGTGTATTATTCACAGAATAATAAACCAAAAAACGCTGCAAATCCCTGCACAACGGTTTATTATTTTGTATAGAATACCCTTCTGTTACAGATCACAGCTCTCTGTATAGATAACCCGTCTATATAATATAATATGTACTATTCTATTATATACATATTATGTAGATCGCAGACCCTCCGTAGGTTAGTACCTAACCCCGTACTCGTTATTAGGTACCTACCTAAATCACGAGTTAAATGTTGCTAAAATAATTCTGCCGATGACAAACAGTAGGTACCTAACAAAAAGAAACACACATAATGAAGTTCTGAAAAGAAATTGTTGATGAGGAGTGAAAAAAGTTGCAAAAGTACCTACCAAAAAACTCCAGCCCCTTCTACGTAGATGGTATAATGAACCGTTGTGTAATAATTTACCGTTGAGTAATGTTTTACCGTAGTAATAATTTACCCATCAATAATACTTCAACGTTTGTTCATGTTTCACTACCTACCAACAAACTCCAAAAGAGCCATCATTTTTCAAATGAAATAATATCACAGAACAACCAACTCGACTTCATACTCCGCCAATATAATCAGGTGATCCCTACCAATGATTGGCCGTATTCACAAATTCCTATTGTGGGCGCGTCTCTGGTTACGAGATTTGGTTTGAATTGTATACAATTTCATTCACACTGGAGTCGAAAATGCCTGTCGGTGCAAACTTCGGGGCCTTACTGTGAACGAAAGGCTGGACGTACGATGCTCCGGATGGTCTTAAAAAACTCGCAAGTTCAAGAACTATTTAAAACCGTAAAAATATATACGTAAAAAAATGGTATAGGCGTTTTGAAAATTTCAACCCCTATTTTGAACCCCTTAGAAATGACTCACAGTAACGTCGAGCTTCGAGGACCAACTAGACGCCGAACGGAACCTATAACCCGAATTTCATCAATTTTCTTTCATGGTAACTAAGAAAAGTGGCCCGTACGGCGTACGGCGTACGGCGGACAGACAGAAATATTTTTATTGCAGTTTTGGATTCTACATACCTTGAAACGTAAACCATCAAATTTTGAGGGGGGGTAAGAATTTTTTTTTTTCATGCTCGATTCCAATGGTTCATTATTGAAAATAATAAACCAAAAAGTCTGCCAATTCCAGTAGGCAGTACAGCATCCTCACTTGAATCACATGAACGTATAGAATAGTTGAGTAGGTTCATTTTGATACGGGACCATCTGCGATCCAACGCGCTTGTACCCTCAAAATTTCAACTCTCTATGGCTATTTTTCGCGTAGTTGGAAGCGTTACGGAGAAATTGTCAACATTTCATGTTCGCCCATGCGGAGACGAAAGTTACAGTACGATTCCAATGAAATTCACACGGAACTATCAAAGTATTATTCCTGATCGACCCTCCTAATCTGAACTCATTTCAACGATATTCAAGGTAGTTAAGGGCGTTTCAATTATTCCACGTTTGCGCATGCGCAGACGAAGGTTACAGTGCTTTTTCAATGATTTTGGTATGGGACCATCTGTGAACCAACCCGCACCTACCCTCCAAATTCCAGCCCATTTCGACCATTAATTCGGGTAGTTATGGGTGATTCTCTATTTTGGTGTCACTTTTTGGTCCGGAGCCCACCAAAAATCCGAAATACAACACTTCATTAATTTTCTTTTTCCCAGTTAAAGGTCTTCACTTTTACTACGATTTCCATCAAAAAGCATTCAATTTATTCCTTTTTTGTACCTAATAATAGTACTTAAATAGGTGAAATCTCAGTCCTTCACCATGTCCCATGACCAGAGTGGTCAAGTTCAGGATCCTCCAATTTTTCCCAATGAGTACCTATCATATCAAACCTATGGTTGGTAGGTTTGTTTAAACGCCTATTTTTATAATACCAATGACAACATGAGAAATACCTTGGCATTAAAAATACAAAAATCAACTTATGGTTGTCCCACTGGTTTGACCTCAGGCCCTCATGTCTTTTTGAAAGTGGCGCCAAGCCAATGCCTCACGTATCAGACCAAAATAACAGGGTTGGTAACGCTACCTCACATCCAAGATTGTTGTTGGACAACCTTCCTTTGCTATAACCTTCTTAGTTTGTTCAGAACACGTTGTTACTCTGTGTGTGGTTTCCACGAATCTGGTGTGTTCGCAGTCCCTCATCACTCGGTATTTTAGGTAAGTTGGCATTTTATCAAGCAAATAATATATGTTTCTTGTGGCTAATGATTGCCCTAAGTGTTTTCAAACGGTTGATCCTTCCCAATATAAAATATTAGCTTCTAGACAAACATAACCTCCAAAACCTCAGGCCCTCATACATCAGGCCCTCATTCATTATAAAGTGAGGGCCTGAGGTGACCATGAGGGACTGGGGAATACAAATAAAATTTTTTCTGAATATTTTATTGCCTACAAAACTACAATTATTTTTTGTATTAAATGGTAGTAAAATGCCTTATAGTGTCACATGGATGTTTTCAGTATTTGGGTAGTAGTATGTTACCCACATTTTTCGTATGTTGCAGATCGACTGGAACGAATAAAAAATGCCAGCACGATCCAAATCCAATGACGATGAAGAACGAAAGAGAAAGAAGAAAGAATATGACAGGAGAAGGCGCGACATGATGAAAAGAGACCCTGATCAACTAGAGAAATTAAAATTGAAGGAAAAATTGAAATATGAAGCCAAGCTGAAGAAGAAGCAGAGGAAGCTGGTGAAGGATATGACAAATCGAGAGCGTAGGATGCAGCAAAAGAAATGGAAGACATGGTCGAAGACGTCCTATGACCGAAAAAAACAGGAAAATATCAATATGACCTCTTTAGAGGCACCACCAGTCGTTGTTCCTGATGTGGCACGACTGTCTCCGTCGGGTAACCAAAAAATTACAGAGTCGGCAAAAATGAAACACCTAGCGAGTTTGGGCAGGAAAAAAACCCTCCTTTATCGGAAGAAAACGGAAGCCGAAATCACAGCATTGAAGGTTGAAAATGAAAAACTCCGTAAATCCAATGAAAGACTGAGAAAAAGGGAATTTCGTGCTAAGAACAAAGTGAAAGCTAATTATTCCCCTGCAAGCAAAGTGAGACAGCTGTTACAACGTGGATCAAAAAAACAGATAGCTAGAAAATTGATATTCGCCGAAACCGTGCAGCAAACATTGCGTAATACCTACAGAGAACAAAAATCTATGAGAGCTAAAAACACATTAGCCAGAGCGATTAAAGATAATAAAAATGTCTTCAAGAAATACAAGTTGATTAATGAAATGAAATGCGTTTCATGGAGAATTTTCCGCTCTGCCTTTGTTAATCGTTCTAACAATAGTGTTTTCAGAAATAAGGCGAACCTCCTGAAAAAGAAAGTCGAACATGACGTTACAGCTTTTTTCGAAGAAGATGAAGTTAGCGTACAATGCCCTGGGAAGAAGGACTTCGTGGTGAAGAGGAAAATTAAGAAGCAGAAGAGGTACCTTAGAGGTACTTTGAAGGCACTCTACATAAAGTTATCTGAGCGGCTGACAGATTACACTCTGAGTTACTCAACGTTTTGTAAGCTGAGGCCTTTTTGGGTGGTTCCCAGAAAAGTAACTGAAAGAGACACTTGTCTTTGTAAGGAACACGAAAACATGGATCTTCTAGTCTCCGCTCTCCATAAATCAAATATTGTGGATGCTGCAAATACCAAAGACGTCTTGATTGCCCTTTGCTGTGACACGTCAAGTATTTCCTGCCTTCAGAGGAATTGCACAGCTTGTAAAGACCAGGTTGTCCCGTTCAACCAGTTTGAGGAAGGCGAACTCATTTACTGGCAGTGGAAAACTGTGCAAGACACATACCTTACAAAGAAGAGAGAAGAAAAGAGTGTGAAACATACCATCAAGCAAAAAGTTGTCTCAACCACCAGCCTTGCATTGGATTTTTTTGAAAAACAAATGATTTCGTTTATGAGCCACGAGGCTATCATGATCCATCAGGCAAGATCACTGAAATATATGAAGATGAAGCTTGGTGAAGGTGAGGCACTTATACACTGTGACTTCAGTGAAAATTTTGCTGCAAAGTACAGCACTGAAATCCAGTCATTCCACTTCGGAGGAAGTAGAAAGCAGTTTACTCTTCACACAGCTCAAGTGTACTACTGCGTGAAATCAAACGAAGGTATCTCATCGCAGTCCTTTTGTTCATTGTCAGAAATCAACGATCATGGGTCAGCTGCAGTATGGGCTCATTTGAAGCCAATAATAGATTTTCTTAAAACTAAGGTTTCTAATCTGAAAACCGTTCACTTTCAAAGTGATTGCCCTTCCACTCAGTATAGAAACAAAACGATCTTTTTCCTGTTGTCAACAATGTTAGTGACCCAAATTCCATCCTTAATATCAGCAACGTGGAACTACACCGCTGCAGGCCATGGCAAGGGAGCTGCTGATGGAATTGGTGGATGTTTGAAAAGAACAGCAGACAAGGTGGTGGCAGATGGACAGGACGTTAACGACTTTCAAGCTTTTGTCAATGCTCTTCGAACCAACACTAGGAACGTGATCTTAGCCACTGTCAGTCAGGAAGACATAGATCGAATTTCCGTAGTCATTCCAAAAAGTGTTACAGCCTTCAAAGGAACAATGAAGGTTCAGCAAGCCGTCTTTCAAGCTTCATCTCCAGGGTTACTAACAATGAAATCGCTAAGTTGTGTTCACTGCATAACGTGTGACAAATTCAAGATTGGTTCTCATATAACAGCTACTGAAGAACAAGTACTGGAAGCGATGGGAGAGGAACAACTTATAGAGTCTCTTGAATTTATTTGTCGCTCTGCACTGCCGAACCCAGAGAATGACGGACTGCTAGCAGCTGAAACGACATCTATGGATAATCAATCACCAGGAGCTCAACCGACCTCTTCAGGGATTGATCAGTCACCAGTACAGGAGCAAGCCTCTAACTCGCCTCTAAGTCTTGATGTCGGCAGATTTGTCATTGCTGCATCTGATGGCTCCAGCAGACGAAGAAACAACATAAATTCTGTGTTCTACATTGAAAAATCTGTGGGTGACCAGCTTCAAGTACTTTGTGTTGACCCCTTAAACAATTCTAACAGCCAGTTTGTTCTGAATGTGAGTCAGAGTCGACTATTGAAACAGTCTGATGTTTTGCTACTATTACCAATGCCAAGAATTAAAATTGTTGCTAACAAAGTTATAAGGGAGTTTCCGTTCGATTTGAATGCATATATAAGTTATCCAACAAATGATTAAGGTGGGGATCTCATATTATTCTTTCTTTGAGTTATTATTTATGTTTAAATTTCGTTAAAATACGTTACCATTGATGAAAATCTCGTTAGTCATTTCCAATAGTCTTACTCTATTAGTGCTCTCGTTTTAGATTTAAGAGTGGAAGTTATTCAGAATTTAGATACGCTTACTACCTCCCTAATTCAAGTTTTAAAATGTTGTGCAATTTTTCTTGATATTTTTTAAATAATTATTCACCGCACATTTACCCGTTTCTTTCAAGAAAAACCAATGTGATATCAAAGTCCTAGTATTCCTTAAAAATATGTTACCTCACCTTGGTGTCACAAGGCTTGATAAGTATTATTTTATTGATGGTTGGCGCGTTTTATGAATAAAAATATGTTTGCTTTTCAAAATGGTTGTGAATTAAAAAATATGCAGTACCTGTATACCTAAAAGACTTTCTAAACTATGAGACTTGCAAAGTATGATAAATTATATAAATAACGACTTGTTTTTAGTAATTTTTGTGAATAATATAATGTACCTTTACTCCGAAGACTTGTTCATACGAGAAGACAATATATATTAAAGCGGGACCAATTTTTGTAAACAATAGATTATGTGACCTAACTGTATTGTTTAATATACACCTATGAGACATGGCATTTGATAAATTTTGTCTACTTAATAAACGTTTTATTACACTGTTGAATAGTTCATTTTCTAGCTGTCCACAGTCCCTCACACGCTATCTCAGTCTCTCACTTCAGAGTATTCTCAGTCCCTCACTTGATCTCAGTCCCTCATTTTCTCAATTTTGCATAAATTCAAATTTCTCAAATACTGTTAACATCTATGATGATCTTTTCAAGGGGGTTCATGGAGGACCTGTGTACATTAAAAAAAAGTCAAAAGTTGGAAAAAGCACACTACTTTATTTATTAGAAAAAAAAAGTTGAAAAGTGACACCAAAATAGAGAATCACCCTTATGGGCGTTACAAGGAATTACCACACACCGACAGACAGACACAGAACCAAAAACGCTGCAAAGTCCTTGTCACATGGGTTTATTATTCTATGGACATACCTACAGAAATGCTGGCTGTTCATTTATTGTTGCTTTCATGTAAAATAATTGAAATAGCTACTTCTCATGGTTTCCACCAATGGTGGTACGCTCCTTTTTTTATTTTATTTTTTTTAGTATCGTTAATCATTGGTAGTGCCATTTAATTGTCTTGATCCACGTGTTGACACATTTGCTTCCGAGTCTGCGAAGCAGCGGAAGCCTTGTGTTCACTTTCGTGAGCCAAAAAATTTTTGTCTTCAGAAATCAAAATTTCCACTTGCATTTTGCGTTTCAAAGCCTACTGAACAAATTTGGTTCCGTGTCTGTCGGTCTGTGAGTCTGTGAGTCTGTCCGCATTTCCTTGTTACAGCCATAACTTCCACGATTTTGAATTGATTCAGCTCAAATTTTGAGGGATGGTGCGGATAAGGCCCCTTGAGGTCCCATACAAATTTCAACATGATTGATCCAGCGGTACGCCCTGCGCATGCGCTAACATTAAATTCAACAAACACGCATAACTTTCACAATTTTGATTCAATTTCGCTCAAATTTTCAAGGGTTGTTTGGACAAGGCCTAGTGAGTTCCAGTATGAATTTCAGCATGATCGGACCCTCGGTGCGCTCTGCGCATGCGCTGGCGTGAAATAGATTCAATTTCCTTGTTACAGCCGTAGTAACCAAAGATTTCACCCAATTTCAATGTAATTCTCAGGGATTAAGCGGGTAGGGCCCATTGAGGTCCCATATAAATTTCAACATGATAGAGCCAGCGGTTCGCCCTGCGCATGCGCTCTGTCTGTCCTTCTATGCACGGCCAAACGGCTCGACGGATATCGACCAAATTTGGCACGAATATCCAGTAGGCTCCCAAGTTGTGCAACGTCGCATTTTCAATTCCCTGACCATAGCGGAACTATGGTCGACCATGGTCAACTCCTGAATGGCTTGACGGATATCGACCAAATTTGGCACGAATATCCAGTGGGCTCCCAAGTTGTGCAACGTCGCATTTTTAATTCCCTGACCATAGCGGAACTATGGTCGACCATGGTCAACTCCTGAATGGCTTGATGGATATCGACCAAATTTGGCACGAATATCCAGTAGGCTCCCAAGTTGTGCAACGTCGCATTTTTAATTCCCTGACCATAGCGGAACTATGGTCGACCATGGTCAACTTCGTTAATTGAAATGGTAACCCCTATTTTTTATCGCGTATTCGTAATCTACGTGAAATTCTATCTACGATCGACCCTTCAGACTACCCCCGCGGTCGACCATAGCGCATCCATGGGCCCCTCCATGGTCGAATCCCGAATTGCTCAACGGATATCGACCAAATTTGGCACGAATATCCAGTAGGCTCCCAAGTTGTGCAACGTCGCATTTTTAATTCCCTGACCATAGCGGAACTATGGTCGACCATGGTCAACTCCTGAATGGCTTGATGGATATCGACCAAATTTGGCACGAATATCCAGTAGGCTCCCAAGTTGTGCAACGTCGCATTTTTAATTCCCTGACCATAGCGGAACTATGGTCGACCATGGTCAACTTCGTTAATTGAAATGGTAACCCCTATTTTTTATCGCGTATTCGTAATCTACGTGAAATTCTATCTACGATCGACCCTTCGGACTACCCCCGCGGTCGACCTTAGCGCATCCATATCGACCAAATTTGGCACCAATATCCGGTAGCCTCCCAAGTTGAACGTAGGCGCATTTTTAATTCCCTGACCATAGCGGAAATATGGTCGACCATGGTCAACTCCTGAATGGCTTGACGGATTTTGATAAAATTGGGCACAAATACCCGGTAGGGTATGGGATTTTTCCGTCGTTTATTGGTTCCACGATACTGCGTACAGCGAATCTCGGATAGCGAGCGAAGCGAGCGGTCAGGCTAGTTATGTATAATGGACGTAATGTATTATGGAAGTCATGTTATGTATAATATGTATATTTCATGTAATGTTATGTAATGTTATGTTATGTTATGTAATGTAATGTTATGTAATATGTATATTTAACGTTATGTAATGTTATGTAATGTAATGTAATGTAATGTTATGTTATTTTGCATCCGAGTCTGTTCTATTTTATAATGGGTCACTATGATTGTGACGAGGAAGCTCCTGTGCCATCACCTTGGCAGTGTATTCCTAATGTTATTCTACAAATTGATGGTGATTTCAGACGATTTGGCAGGTTTTTGACTCATAAAAAATCGATTTTGGGAGCTGAACATCTGGTACAACCTCAATTTTCCACTCCTTGGTCAAAATCGACTTCATATTCGGTCTTCTCGTCCAAAAAAACATGGAAACCGATACTTCAAAAGCTCATGTTACCAACATGTTGCTAAAACGCAAAAGTACCTATTTTTACACACATTTTCACTCATAACACCCCTGGGTGTATTCCGATCGGGCTGAAAAGCTTCGGGACACAACTAGGCCCCAAATGGAGCATGTGTGCGAAAGAACGCCTTTTTTAGACCGAAAATGAAGCCTGTACACGTGATACGGCGGACGGCGTACGGACATTGCATTTTTGGAATCTACGCACCTTGAAACGGAAAAGAAAAAAATCAGTCATGCAGCATGACTTAATGAGCGAATTTTCAAAGAAATATTCGAATTAATGGCTATGGTTTTGAATAAAGGAAAACTTCGGTCTAAAATTTGGTTTTCTATGTATATTCTCTTCGTATTTATTTTAATTTGTACGTTTTGTCCATCCTGATTCTACCGTTTGTTTATTACGTAATTGTACTAAGTGCTTATTTATTTGATCGCTGTGGGTAAATTCAAGGAGTTGTACTAATCGTTTGCCTCCCCCTTTTTTGCTTCGAACTCTCGTCTTCAATTAATACTTCTCACATTTTTCAATCTGACCACTCTAAGGGGGTGGGGGTAAGAGTTTAAAGATTATCCTAGTTTTGGGTAATTTTTGCGCACTTTAAATGCTCTAATTTAAGAACGGATTTAGATATCTAAAATCCGATTTCACTATCGTGTTCAGCGTGCAAAAACCTTTAAAATGAGGGGTCACTTGTTAGAAAATAACATTTTGGGGATTTTTGGGTAATTTTTGCGCACTTTAAATGCTCTAATTTGAGAACGGATCAAGATATCTAAAATCCGATTCCACCATCGTGTTCAGCGTGCAAAAACCTTTAAAATGAGGGGTCACTTGTTGGAAAATAACATTTTGGGGATTTTTGGGTAATTTTTGCGCACTTTAAATGCTCTAATTTGAGAACGGATCAAGATATCTAAAATCCGATTCCACCATCGTGTTCAGCGTGCAAAAACCTTTAAAATGAGGGGTCACTTGTTAGAAAATAACATTTTGGGGATTTTTAGGTAATTTTTGCGCACTTTAAATGCTCTAATTTGAGAACGGATCAAGATATCTAAAATCCGATTCCACCATCGTGTTCAGCGTGCAAAAACCTTTAAAATGAGGGGTCACTTGTTGGAAAATAACATTTTGGGGATTTTTGGGTAATTTTTGCGCACTTTAAATGCGCCAAAACCCTCCTTAGAGTAGGCCAATTTCGCCCATCTTCGAACTTAGCCTTTCGATTGCCAAGATAGATTTTTTGTGCAAATTTGAGCTGTTTATCTCAATTCTATCGAGAGTTATCGTCTGGAGTGACACATATATAAATAAATATATAAATATATATATATATATATATATACATATAAAAAAGTGTTAAATTTCAGGAATCGTTTTAGAATGGTCTGAAACGGATTTCTATGAAGAAAATTTCCAAAAATTCATATTATTTAAATTTCGAAGCCATTGCAATAGCTTCATTTTCTTTGAAAATTCGCTAAAAAGTTTGAGGGGGTGTTATAAAAATTTTTTGCTGAGCGATTACATAGGTGTATTATTCACAGAATAATAAACCAAAAACCACAGTCATGCAGCATGGCTATAAGAGTGAATTTTCGAAGAAATAACTGATTTCATGTAAAACTGTTTTATCTCAAGAAATAACCACGTCCCTTCATCTTTAATGTGCTCCAGTTTGAGAACGGAATGAGATATCGCAATTCTGATTTCACCATCGTGTTCAGCGTACAAAAACCTTCAAAATGAGGTGTCACTTGTCAGACTGTTTCATTTTGGGAATTTATGGGTAATTTTTCCCCCCTAAAACTCCCAAAAACTCCCCCTTAGAGTGACCCGATTCTGCCCATCTACGAACTTAACCTGTCGATTGCCAAGACAGATTTTTCGTGCAAATTTGAACTTTTTATCTCAATTCTGTCGAGAGTTATCGTCTGGAATGACACACACACACACACACACACACACACACACACACACACACACACACACACACACACACATATATATATATATATATATATATATATATATATATATATATATATATATAGAGAGAGAGAGAGAGTTTAGGATAGGTGTTGATCGATTGTTGAGGCGCGGTCGACGCCTCAACAATCGATCAACACCTATCCTAAACTATTGATCAACGGTCAAAATCCTCCCAACACACACACACACACACACACACACACACATATATATATATATATATATATATATATATATATATAATACATATACATTACATATAATTTTTGGTGCCTTTCCGCAGTGAATTCAGGATGGTCTGAAACGGATTTTGGTATAAAAATCTTTCGGAAATTCGAGTTTTAAAAATTTTGGACCGAGAACAATAGCTTCCTTTTCTTCAAAAATTCGCTAAAATGTTCCTGGATGTTTAAAACGCGAAATGGCTTCGGAAACTTTCATTTTGGAGAACAAATTTTTTTAAACTCAAATCACGAATCCAAGGCTTCCCTAACTTCGGTAGTGTGGAAGCAAAAATGCATGTCCTCCAAAATGAACATTTCCACTAACACTTCGCGTTTCAGACATCGAGGAACATTTTTGGTTCTGTGTCTGTCTGTAGTAATTCTTTGTAACGCCCTAACTACCCGAAATAATGGTCAAAATGGGCTGAAATTTGTAGGCTTGGTGCGGGTTGGGTCACAGACGGTCCCATACAAAAATCACTGAAAAAGTACTGTAACTTTCGTTTGCGCATGCGCGACCATGAAATGTTGACCGTTTCCTTGTAACGATTCCAACTCGCGAAACATAGTCGTAGAGAGCTGAAATTTTGAGGGTACACGCGGGTTTGATAGCAGATGGTCCCACTTCAAAATCATGGGAATCGTCCACCCTGCGCATGCGCGCACGTGAAATACTTGAAACGCCCGGAACTACCTTAAATATCGCTGAAATGAGTTCAGATTTGGAGGGTCGATCAGGAATAACACTTTGATCATTGCATATGACGTTCATTCTTCTGCGCATGCGCGAACATGAAATGTTGACAGTTTCCTTGTAACGCTTCCAACTACGCGAAAAACAGTCGTAGGGAGCTGAAATTTTGAGGGTACACGCGGGTTGGATCGCAGATGGTCCAGTATCAAAATGAACCTACCCAACTATTCTTATACGTTCACGTGATTGAGGCGAGGAAGCTATACTGCCTACTCGAATTGGCAAATGTTTTTGTATTTTGTTAATTGACTACGTTTGTAACTTGAACGTTTTTTTTAATTGTTATTTATTTGGCATCCCGTTACGCTTCATGAATAACAACAAATAATTAGTGTTAGAATTCTTGACTCAACCGCACATTTCTGAAGTGTGATTGCCCGGCTGGCTCCAGTGCACGATTTAGGGTTCTCTTGCGGGAAGCATGAGGGTAGGTACTGACCACAAAAAACTGCGATCAACGCAGAAGGGGCATCTATACAGGTAAATAATAAACCGTTGTGAATCCAACTGCAGCGCTTTTCCCCGGATTCTACGTACTCTGAAAGGGAAACCACCAAATTTTTAGGGGGGATATAATAAAAACCAATATTTTTTTTTTCATGTTCCATTCCAACGGTAGTTGCAGTATTGAAAATAATAAACCAAGAACCATTAGGTGTGAACTTTGCCGTATACTTACCCTCGGTCTGATTTCGAGGCCGTTTTTTAAATTTATTGATAAATTTGGTGTAATGAATTTAAATTTATCATCACGGTGGCGTGGAGGAGTAAGTAGAGAAGAGCGAGGGAATTTCACCTAGGCGGCGGTAATCCACCGATGTAGGTGAGAGGAAGGGAGTTCACCTAGGCGGCGGTGATCCACCGATGTAGGTGAGTGGAAGGAATCTCGTCTAGGCGGCGGTAATCCACCGATGTAGGCGAGAGGAAGGAAATTCACCTAGGCGGCGGTGATCCACCGATGTAGGTGAAGGAAGGTGCTTGTCTAGGCGGCGGATATCCACCGATGTAGACAAGGGGAAAAGGTAGGAGGTAAATTCCCAGAGCGGCGGATTCCACCAGGCATCTGGGAGGAGGAAGGTAGGAGAGAGAGAAGAGAGAGCTGGTTAGAGGAAGTGTCGAATGAAGCTAAAGCTCCAGGATCCAGGGTTATATAGGACTTGGAGGCCTCTCCCTCCAGCTCCCTGTTGGGAGCTGGTAGTGGGGCTCCAGGTTGTGTCCCCTGGATTCTGTTGCCTGTCTCCCCACTCAGATGTTTATTAGCGGAAGGAAAGTTTTACATACGAATATTGGTGAGAGCTTTAAGGTTGCTAGTGGAGTGTTCCCGGGAGGGACTCACGACAGAGGTCCCCCCAGTTCGAACCAATGTTTGAGATAGCTGAAGGCTCAAGGTTACAGGGGCTGAGGGCTGCGGAAACAAGAGGGGAGCTGAAGGCACAAGTTGACAGAAGCTGAAGGCTGAAGCAAACAATTGAAGTGCTGAAGGCAGAAGTGTGACCGGTGGTGACTTAATCCTAGGGTTTATATATAGATAGCGTGACATAGAGTACATAGTAAGGAATTAGTAAGTAAGTAGTAAGACATAGGAAGTAGGAAGAAGTAGCAAGTAGGATGATAGTATGACAAAATTGATGAAGGGACAAGTAGTGGAGGAATATGTACAATGGTGATGAGGATAATGATGATGATGAGTAGCGTAATATGTACAAAAATTTACAAGCTAGTTACATTGGTATTTACATGGTATTTACATTGGTATGTACATTGGTATTTATATTGGCAGTTACAATTTGTATTTACAGTTGTATGTACATGGTCGGAAACTTCGGTGTGTGCGAATTTTGTAGGGGAGACAGATTGGAGCGGGGTTGTGAAATCCGCCGTTCCCTGGGTGTGGGTTGTGTGTGGTGAAGTGTAGTGAGTGTGTGGGTGGAGTGAAGTGTTAGATTGGAGCGTGAGGTAAGGTGTGGATGGTGCCCGCTGCGACGAGGTGGCCACGGCGGGGCTGTGAGGTTCGGTACAGTGCGTGTGGGTTAATGAAACACAAGCACTGTCCCGAAATCTCAAGGCCCCGCCGTGATTGCTCAGAGCGGGGCGGGGGACTTGGCCGCCGGGACGCGGGGAGTGTGGGGACGCTCCCGTCGTCTGTTGCGCCGCCCGGACCGTGTCGTCCCGGCGGGAGCTATTTCGGATATCCCCGGCGGAGGAGGGGGAGGAGGGGATGTTGTGGTACTGGTGGGTTGGGGTGTGGGTGGGGGAAAATTTAAAATTGGGGGGTCGAAAATCGAAAATGGTGGGGCAGCAAGGGGGGGTTGAAATTTGGGGGGCTTTGAATCGTTGAAGACGGGGGGGTTGATATTTTGAAGGGGCGGTGGGGGTGGCATTAGGAGGGTGAGGCGAAACTCGTGGAGGAGCGGGGCCATGAGAGGGTCGATCGGGGTGTAGGGAGGATGTACCCCGGTGGCTTGCGCTGCGCGAAATTCGCGCAGTATGCGCCACTGGGGGTACTTCCACCGCCGGGGCCGGGGAGGTAACCCGGAAATCCTTCGCGGAAAAAATGGAAGCGATGGAGTTGGTCCGGGCGAAGGGGGTAGGGGGGAGAGCGGGTCCGGGACGTAAACGTCCCGGAGTATGGCCGCCATTTCCGGATCCGAATCGAAATCCGGAAATGGCGACGGGGGAGACTGTTGAGGTGGAGAGAGATGTTCCATGGCTAACAGACGGCGGGAGACTGATAGCTGATGTTGTGTGAGGGAGAACAGGGGCGGGTTTGCAGCGGGCGAAAGGGACGGTGTGGGGTTTCCCGTCCATTAGCAGGGTCGCGGTGGTCGGTGTTGTGCGGATGACTTGAAAGGGCCCGGCATAAAGGGGCTGAAAGGTTTTATGCATGCCGGGCTCTTTCAAGTACATGTGCGTGGAAGTGTAAAAGCGTTTGGGGTAAGTGGTGTCGTTTGTCGGTGTTGAGGTGTGTAGCGGTTCCCTGTTAATGGACGGGGTGTTGTGTGGAGGGAAAATGTCGGCCGGTAAACGAATGGGGTCTCGGAAAGCGTGTTGGGCGGGACTCGTGTTGTCTGAAGGACGGGCGGAAGTGCGGAGGCTAAGTAAGACGTAGGGGAGGGTTTTGGTCCATGAGGGAGATGTGGCTGATGTGGAGATGGCTTGCTTGAGGACCGAGTGCCACCGCTCTATTTTCCCGTTGGATTGAGGGTGATAAGGAGTGGTGCGGATTTTTTGAATCCCGAGGGAACGGAGCAGGTCGGCGAAGTGGGCTGATTCAAACTGCCTCCCCTGATCGACCGTGAGTGTCCGCGGACAGCCGTAGCGGCTGATCCATTGAGTGAGGAAGGCCGCGGCGACGGCGTCCGCGGTAATGTGGGCGAGTGGGATACACTCAACCCAATTGGTCGCACGGTCGATCATGGTGAGGCAGTACCTCTTCCCCTCGGAGGGGGGAAGAGGGCCGACCAGATCCAAGTGGACATGTTCCCACGGGAGGGAGTCGGGGATGGGTTGAGGAGGTACATGGGGGTGAGCCGAGACCTTAAACTGCTGGCACTTCTGGCACCCTAGAACCCAGGTACGGATATCCGTGTTCATATGGGGCCAGAAGTACCGCGTCTTGATGAGATCCCGGCTCGCCCGAATGCCGGGATGATGGAGGGAGTGGTAATGGAGGAACAACTGCCTCCTCAGCTCCGGCGGGACGTACGGGCGCGGTGAATCGGCCGATACGTCGCACCAGAGGTCGAGGGGAGGCAGCTGTTCCAATTTGGAGGCGGAGATGAGGTTGGAAAGTGCGGGGTCGGAAGTAGGATTTTGGTGATGTTTGAGGGTTTGTGGGGAAGGAAAGGGCAGTAACTCCGCCACCGGCGCAGGGGTGGGGCGGGAGAGGGCGTCGGCGACGCAGTTGTCGGCCCCCGGCAAATAACGAATATCGGACGTAAACTGTCCGATAAATTCGAGTTGCCGGAGGCGACGGGGGGAGGCTGATTTACGGTTTTGGAGGAGGGCGTGTGTGAGGGGCTTATGATCGGTGATGACAGAGAACTGCCTGCCCTCCACGAAGTCACGGAAGTGTTTGATGGCTTCGTGGATGGCGAGGAGTTCTCTGTCAAAGGTGGAGTAATTTTTTTGTGTTGGGGACAGAGTTTTAGAGAAGAAGCCGAGGGGTTGGGGGGTGGCGCCGGTGTTTTGGTGGAGTACTGCCCCGATGGCCCAGTCGGACGCATCCGTGGTGATGGAGAGGGGGGCATGGGGATCGGGATGGGCCAATAGAGCGGCGTCTACCAGGTCCTGTTTGCATTTTTGAAAGGCGGTTGTGAGGGTGGGGGTCCAGGAAATGGGGCGGTTATCGTTTTTCTTGGCCGGCTGTGGGATAGCGTGTATGAGTGGTTGTTGATGTTGTGCTGCGTGTTTGATGTGTCTACGATAAAAGTTCAACATACCCAGGAAACGGCGGAGTTCTGAGACAGTGCGGGGTTGTGGGAAGTCGGTGAGGGCGTGCACTTTGTCCGGTAGGGGTTTGATCCCGTCGGACGAAACTTGGTGGCCGAGGCAGCGGACGGAGGGTTGGGCGAGAACACATTTCGGAGAGTTGATGGTGAGGCCCTCGGCGGCGAAGATGGCGAGTACTTGTTTCAGGTGTGCCAGATGTTCCTTCGGGTCCCGGGAAGCGATCAGTACGTCGTCCAGGAAACAGAATACGAAGGGTAGTCCCCGTAGAATGTTGTCCATGTAACGCTGCCACGTCTGGGCAGCGTTCCGGAGGCCGAAACCCATTTTAATGTATTCGAACAGGCCGAAAGGGGTGATGATGGCTGTTTTGGGGACGTCAGGAGGGTAGATGTGAATGTGGTGGAAGGCTCTAGAGATGTCGAGTGTTGAAAAGATGGTTGTGTTGTGGAGGTGGGAAGAGAAGTCACGGAGATGCGGGACGTTGTAGAGATCTGGGGTTGTTTTCGCATTGAGGCGGCGGTAGTCGCCGCAGGGGCGGATATCCCCGTTGGGCTTCTGCACAATATGTAGCGGTGAAGCCCACGGGGATTTGGAGGGGCGGATAATGCCTTCTTTGATGAGGTTGTCGAAGTGTTTTCGTGCTTGGGACAGCTGGAGGGGGTGGAGTCGGCGCGCTTTGGCGGATATTGGGGGGCCAGAGGTTTCAATATAATGCTGGGTTTGTGAGATGTGTGCCGAGGGGCGGCGCTGGGGTTTGTACTGTAGGAGAAGTTGTTCAAATTGGGATGGGGGGCGATCGACAGCATGGATAAACCCGGGTATGGGTTTCTGGGAGGAGGGGTCGAGCAGGCGCGCGTTACGGACGTCAACCTGGAGGCCGAAATATGCGAGGAAGTCGGCCCCCAGGATAGCTTTCTCTACGTCCGCCACGGTAAATTCCCACTCGTACGCGAGCCCGCTCATATGGATTGATGAGCGGTACGTCCCGTACGAGGGGATGGTGGTACCGTTGGCGGCGTAGAGGAGTTGCCGGTAACAACGCGCCTGTCGCCGGAGAATATTATTTGGGAAGATGGAGAGCGCCGCCCCTGTGTCGACGAGGAACGGGACGTGTGTTTTCGAACATTTGAGGAACAGGCGTTGGTGAGCTGGGGCGGAGTGCGGAAAAATGGCGGAGGTGTTGGGGTCTGTAGGATGGGAAGGGCTTGTTTCGTCCGAGGTGACGGGCGGGTGTGATGTTGGTGGCTGGTCCCCCGCGAAGGAGACGCGGGGTGATTTTTTGCCGTACCGGGGAGGGGGAACGGTAGCGGCGGCGTGAGTGGCGGCCGGAGGGGTGGTTGCCTTGGGGGCGGGGTTGGAGGTTCCGTTCCGTGGTGGGGGAACGGTAGCGGCGGCGTTAGTGGCGGCCGGAAGGGTGGCTGCCCTGGAGGCGGCCTTGGAGGGGCCGTTCCGGGGAGGGGGAACGGAAGAGGCGGCGTGAGTGGCGGCCGGGAGGGTGGCTGCCCTGGAGGCGGGCTTGGAGGGGCCGTTCCGGGGTGGGGGAACGGTAGCGGCGACGTGAGTGGTGGCCGGAAGGGTGGTTGCCCTGGAGGCGGGCTTGGAGGGGCTGACCCGGGGTGGGGGGTCAGTCGATGGAGAGGTGGCGTGTTTTGCGGTGCCGGCAGATGCGGTCGGGAGGTTGGCAGCCGTGGCGGCGGCGTAGGAGGGGTAGCGAGGCTTTGTGGTGGTGGTGTGAATGCGGGCGGGGAGGGGTTGGTGTTGGTCTCCCCCGTGTTGGCGAGGAGGGGGGCCCGCCGGATTTACCGGCGGGCGTCCGCGTTTCCCTGCTTGGAGGAGTAGGAGCAGAGGGGCTGGCATTTGCGGGCCTCCCCACCGAAGTTAACGTGATAGAAACATCGGTGGGGGGGTCCGCTGGGAGGTAGGTCCTGGTGGGGCGCGCGGAGGTAGAGGGGGTCGCCGCGGTTGGGGACCTCCCTCTTCGTTGCTGGGTGGGGGAGATGGTGCGGCGGTCGGACGAGCGCTGGCGTCGGTGGTCGGTGGAGGGGGCATGCCGGCGTTCGACGGAGAGGGAGCGGCGCCGGTGGAGGGAGGGGGGCCGGCGGCGCTCTTGTGACGGCGTCCGGTCCCTGCGCGGGGTGGGGGTGCGGGGCGCGGCGACTTCCGTGACGCCGGCGGCTGCGGCGAGGTCGTGTACTGTGTCAGCGAGACGTAGTAGTGGTTCGTCCGGGCCGTCGAGGTGGCTGGCGAGCGCCATCTGGATGGGGTGGGGAAGGGCCCGCAGCCAGAAGGTCCGTGCGATGTCGGCCGTCATTACGTCGTGCAGCTGATGACGTAGGCGACGGTATAGATGGGAGGGCTTCAGATCGCCGAGGTGTTGGGGTTGGGAGAGCGCTGCGACACGTGCGATCTTGGAAGGTTGTTATAAATTGATGAGGCGGTTGCGGAGGTCGTCGTAGGCGGCCGTGGCGTCGGGGGAGATGTCTGACGTCTGCAGGAGGATCTCATACGGGAGTAGAGAGATGATGCGGGAGTAACGCGTACGCTGGCTGCGGATGTTGGCGGCCGAAAACGCAGTGTCGACCTGGAAGAACCAGAGCGCGGGGTCGTGCGTGTAGAAGGGGGGCAGCGACAGCGGGAACGACGCCGAGGCCGTCGTGACGTCGGCGGCGGCGTGTGCGGCAGCTGCAGCGGCGGCGGCAGCGGCGGCGGCGGATGCGGTAGAGCCGGGTGGTGAGAGGCTGGTGAAGGGGTTGTCGGTGGCGTCAGATGTCGCAGCGGTCGGCGGCTGCAGCAGGGATGGCCGGAGGAGCGGCGGTGGTGGCGAGTTCGGGTCCATGGTTGAGGTCTGTAATCAAAATTCAAATTGGGTGAGGTTTGAATTTTAAATTCGCAATTTGCGGTAGCGTAGGTGCTGGCGGTGGAGAGTTGAGAGCTGTGTGAGCGGTGAGGGTGGGCCAAGAATTGCGAATTTATATACTGACTATTTTAAATGTGAATTTAAAATTCGGGACACCGAACTAGACTGGGGCGACACATATGAGGTGGTAAGCAGGGAGGAAGGGTAGAAGGTTGTATGAACGTCGGGTTCACCACTGTGATGAATTTAAATTTATCATCACGGTGGCGTGGAGGAGTAAGTAGAGAAGAGCGAGGGAATTTCACCTAGGCGGCGGTAATCCACCGATGTAGGTGAGAGGAAGGGAGTTCACCTAGGCGGCGGTGATCCACCGATGTAGGTGAGTGGAAGGAATCTCGTCTAGGCGGCGGTAATCCACCGATGTAGGCGAGAGGAAGGAAATTCACCTAGGCGGCGGTGATCCACCGATGTAGGTGAAGGAAGGTGCTTGTCTAGGCGGCGGATATCCACCGATGTAGACAAGGGGAAAAGGTAGGAGGTAAATTCCCAGAGCGGCGGATTCCACCAGGCATCTGGGAGGAGGAAGGTAGGAGAGAGAGAAGAGAGAGCTGGTTAGAGGAAGTGTCGAATGAAGCTAAAGCTCCAGGATCCAGGGTTATATAGGACTTGGAGGCCTCTCCCTCCAGCTCCCTGTTGGGAGCTGGTAGTGGGGCTCCAGGTTGTGTCCCCTGGATTCTGTTGCCTGTCTCCCCACTCAGATGTTTATTAGCGGAAGGTAAGTTTTACATACGAATATTGGTGAGAGCTTTAAGGTTGCTAGTGGAGTGTTCCCGGGAGGGACTCACGACATTTGGGTTCCATCCACATCCATCCACTGCGGTTCTGTTCAAAGTGTAAAGCGCTCTAATGGGGATTTGAGTTGAAATCTCGTCAATTTACCTGATGCATCATTTCTAGCGGGAAATGAGAAATTCAAATTTCACACTCGTTTTCTGCCTATACATTCCGACATAAACACCTCATTATGTGGTAAATAAGTGTTAATTTCCTGTACTGAACAAGAATTTGGCCAAATAAAAGAGAAATTGTAACCCACGAAAATTGCCCACTGCTTCTTCGGACTCTTCCTTCCTACATTTGTCATTATCATTACATACATTTTGAAGAAATTAGGAATTTTCATCTCGTAGCCAAGGTCACTGTGGACACACGAAAATAAATACATTCATACAACTTATATAAAATACGGCGGACAGACAAAAATGTTTTTATTGCATTTTCGAATTCTACATACCTTGAAACGTGAACCATCAAATTTTTAGAGTAAAGGGGGGGGGGGGGGGGGGAGTTAAAAAAATTTCAGGCTCGATTTCAAAGGTTCATTAGTGAAAATAATAAATCAAAAAATAGGAATGTAATGTTATGTTGCTATGGATGATGAAGTGGATTTGTATCCAACATTCAAGAGATATTTGGCCCATTGTAAGAGGGATTTTGGCCCATTACAATAGCCTAATTTCCTTACAAAATTTGCTAGAATTATAGTTTTCATCGATTGCTCATTCTTGAGCCATTCGCGTGATAGTGCGAAATTCCTTATTATGGCAAAAGAAACTGGGTGGTGGGTAACAGAATAGAATAAATAATTCGAATGTAGTGTGTCTCAATACCTATTTCGATTTATTATATTCTAGTTGGAATCGTTCATTTTTAAACTCTTCAAAGAAAAACGGAGTTACTGAACGGTTGTCTATTTCCATTAATTCACGAAAAACGCGAAAAATGGCTGTTATAGCGGTGTCAGTGATAAAACCGTCGTCAGTAACAAACCATCACTTTTTACTGCTTGTTACTAACGATGGTTTGATCACCGAAACCGGCATACCGGTGTATTTTTTTCGCGTTTTTTCCCGTGTATTAGTGGAAATAGACAACCATTCAATAACTCAGTTTTCCTTTCCACTATTTCATCGCGAGTGATTTAGTTCGTACCAAACTCTTATTTCAGGATCTCAAAATGCGATCAAATTCTATTGTTCCCAAACAGGAATACGGCCATACAAGCGAACCGGGGCAAGTAAATCGGACAATGAAAGTAATCTTTTCGGTTATGCAGGTCCGTAACACAAGTTGCTGACCTTTCAAGGAAACGAGACCCTTAAACTCAAAACACCCCACTTACACAGCACATCGGCCTCTAATTGGCCTTGTTGAAGGGGAATAGGTAGTTCATAATTATTTGGACCGTTCCCCTTCAACAAGGCCAATTAGAGGCCGATGTGCTGTGAAAGTGGGACGTTTGGTTTATTATTCTGTAAATAATACACCTATGTATTCGCTCAGCAAAAAAATTTTATAACACCCCCTCAAACTTTTTTCTTTTCCGTTTCAAGATGCCTAGATTCCAAAAATGCAATGTCCGTACGCCGTCCGCCGTATCACGTGTACCGGCTTCATTTTCGGTCTAAAAAATTCGTTCTTTCGCACACATGCCCCATTTGGGCGCTAGTTGTGTCCCGAAACTTTTCAGCCCGATCGGAATATACCCAGGGGTGTTATGAGTGAAAATGTGTGTAAAAATAGGTACTTTTTGCGTTTTAGCAACATGTCAGTAACATGAGCTTCTGAGATATCGTTTTCCATGTTTTTTGGGACGAGAAGACCGAATATGAAGTCAATTTTGACCAAAGAGTGGAAAATTGGTTCTTCCAAATGTTCAGCTCCCAAAATTGATTTTTTATGAGTGAAAAACCTGGGAAATCGTCTGAAATCACCATCAGTTTGTATAATAACACTGGAAAAAGTGTGAACACGTGGATCAAGACAATTAAATGGAACTACCAATGATCAAAGATAGTTAAAAAAAAAAAAGTTCCTGATTGGTGTTTTAGGGGCCAAAATTAATGGATAGGTACCATCAGAAATAGCTATTTCGATTATTGCATGAAATCAACAAATAAATGAACAGCCAACATTTCTGTAGGTATGTCCAATAGAATAATAAACCCATGTGACAAGGACTTTGCAGCATTTATGAGTTATTACAACAAATACTGCCGAACTTCAGTGAGGCTCTTACTTAGACTCGAGCGATATTTGCGGGTGGGTATATTACGTATGTATCTCGTATGCCTGTACCGCGAAAAGTGACCCTTTGAACCAGCGGAAAAACCTGAAATTTTGGCAAGTATACTTGGGCCACCAGAATTTCCTGCAGTTTTGGGTTTACGTGTTAAATGTTGCTAAAATAATTCTGTCGATGACAAAACAGTAGCGAAAATGGCAGAAAGAAACATAAATAATGAAGTTCTGAAAGGAAATTGTTGATGTGGAGTGAAAAAATATTCAGTCCCGGTAGGGTTTCGATCTCGGGTACAGTCCGTCAGTTGGACCACTGCCTGCATACACCCTGTTGTTTACGGCAAATTTTATGGCAACATCGTAGAATATTCCGGATGGTCTCAAAAATTCAGAAAAAAATCTGAACATTTAAAAACATGAAAAACCCACATCTCGAAATAAAAGTTTCCTAGGTAGGGATACTAATCTCGATAGGTCAACCCCTATTTTTCAATCCTTAGAGTTGAGTGATTGTAACGCTGAGCTTTGAGGACCAACTAGAGCCCAAACGGGACCCATATACCAAATTTTGTGAATTTTGGCTCATGGGAACTAAGGAAAAACGCTGCAAAGTCCTTGTCACCTGGGTTTATTATTATAATGGACATACCTACAGAAATGATGGCTGTACATTTACTGCTGCTTTCATGGGCACTTATTGAAATAGCTCTTGTTGATGGTTTCCACCAATTTTGGCCCCCAAAACTTGAATTAGGTACGCTCCTTTTTTTTCTTTCTTCAAATTTATTATCTTTGATCATTGGTAGTGCCATTTAATCGTCTTGATTCACGTGTTGACACTTTTTCCAGTGTTATTATACAAATTGATGGGTGATTTCAGACGATTTCCCAGGCTTTTGGCTCATAAAAAAATCAATTTTGGGAGTTGAACCTTTCGTAGAATTTCAATTTTCCACTCTTTGGTAAATATCGACTTCACATTCGGTCTTCTCGCCCAAAACAAAAACATGGAAAACGATACCTCAAAAGCTCATGTTAATAAAACACAAAAAGTACCTATTTTTACACACATTTTTACTCGTAACACCCGTGGGTATATTCCGATCGGGCTGCAAAGTTTCAGGAAACAACGAGGACCCAAATGGAGCAATAGTGCGAAAGAACGACTTTTTTAGACCGAAAATGAAGCCGGTATGCGTGATAAGGCGTACGGACATTGCATTTTCTGAGTCTACGCGCCTTGAAACGTAAAAGAAAAAATTTTGAGGGGGTGTTACAAACATTTTTTTCCCGAGTGAATACCTAGGTGTATTATTCACAGAATAAAAAACGCTGCAAAGTCCTTGTCACATGGGTTTATTATTCTATTGGAGTTCTAGAGATTCTTGTTGGCTGTTAAATTTATTGTTTCTTTCATGTGGAATGATTGAAATAGCTATTTATTATGATGATTTCCACCAATTTTGGCCCCCAAAACATGAAATAGGTACGCTTTTTTTTTCCAGATCATCTTTGATCATTGGTAGTGCCATTTAATGGTCTTGATTCACATGTTTACACATTTTCTAATGTTATTATACACATTGATGGTGATTTCAGACAGTTTTCCAGGTTTTTGACTCATAAAAAAACCATTTTGGGAGCTGAACCTTTAGTAAAACCTCAATTTCCGCGTCTTTGGTCAAAATCGACTTCATATTCGGTCTTCTCGTCCCCAAAAACATGGAAAAGGATACCTCAAAACCTCATGTTACCAACATGTTGCTAAAACGCAAAAAGTACCTATTTTTATACACATTTTCACTCATAACACCCCTGGGTATATTCCGATCGGGCTGAAAAGTTTCGGGACACAACTAGGGCCCAAATGGAGCATGTGTGCGAAAGAACGATTTTTTTAGACCGAAAATGAAGCCTGTACACGTGATACGGCGGACGGCGTACGGCGGACGGACATTGCATTTTTGGAATCTACGTACCTTGAAACGGAAAAGAAAAAATTTTGAGGGGGTGTTATTAAAATTTTTTGCTGAGCGATTACATAGGTGTATTATTCACAGAATAATAAACCAAAACGCTGCAAAGTCCTTGTCACATGGGTTTATTATTCTACTGGACATACCTACAGAGATGTTGGCTGTTTATTTATTGTTTCTTTCATATAAAATAATTGAAATAGCTATCTCTGGTGGTTTCCACCAATTTTGGCCCCCAATACACGAATAAGGTACCTACGCTTTTTTTTTTTTAAATAAATTATCTCTGATCATTGATAGTACCATTTTATCGTCTTGATCCACCTGTTGACACTTTTTCCAGTGTTATTCTACAAATTGATGGTGATTTCAGACGATTTCCCAGGTTTTTGACTCATAAAAAATCAATTTCGGGAGCTGAACACCTGGTAGAACCTCAATTTTCTATTCTTTGGTCAAAATCGAGTTCATATTCGGTCATCTCGTCCCCAAAAACATGAAAAACGATACCTTAAAAGCTCATGTTACCAACATGTTGCTAAAACGCTAAAAGTACCTATTTTTACACACATTTTCACTCATAACACCCCTGGGTATATTCCGATCGGGCTGAAAAGTTTCGGGACACAACTAGAGCCCAAATGGAGCATGTGTGCGAAAGAACGATTTTTTTAGACCGAAAATGAAGCCTGTACACGTGATACGGCGGACGGCGGACGGACATTGCATTTCTGGAATCTACGCACCTTGAAACGGAAAAGAAAAAATTTTGAAGGGGTGTTACAGAAATTTTTTGCTGAGCGAATACATAGGTGTATTATTCACAGAATAATAAACCAAAACCAAACGCCGCGGACGGCGGAGATAGATTTATTCGATATTCGTATTCTACGTCCCTTGAAACGAAAACTATGATATTTCAACAGGGGGGGCTAAAAATATTTTTTCATGGTCGATTCCAAAGGCTCATTATTGAAAATAATAAATCAAAACCACAACTTCATACCGACTTGGCCGGTACGGCATATAAGGAGCAACTACTCGTGGAGTTGACCGATCACACGAGTCAGTTTGTCGTATAAGGGAAAACATGAAGGTCGTCCTGGTATTCCCCTCCGAAGGAGGTCAAGGGAAAAGGGACCTTGAACCTTATTGTTATAAAATGAAGTGTAAATGAACCCCAGACGTCTGAGTCGGAAGTCTGGGGGAGGAGGCGATCGAGAAAGTAAAGTCGGGATTAGGAAAAGGCAAGAGAAGATGCGGATGAGGGAGAAGCGGTGTGGCGGATGGCGGACGGGAGGGGGACTCGAACAGGTGATGGATCGGCGCGAGTGTTGAATATATGGGTCAATGGCCGGAACAGCTGGTGAGAAGAATATATATGGCCTCCCACGACCCTTGTCATGAAGGGATCAGCTGATCACACTACCTTCCCCGTCTGTTTCCCTTCCAACATTCCGTCTCTCACGTGCAAACCTTCGAGATTTCAGTTGAGGGATCTCGGGACGGTAAAAGCTGTTCCGGACACGTTGCATCCTGTGTGGTTCAAACCATTCAGTACGACACCACAACAGTACCGTTAACACGACAACACAGGAAGCTGAGTTGCGGAATTCATTCCGTGCAGTGCAGAAGAACAATTTATATGTCATACATAGACACAGTAAGATCAAAAACGCTGCAAATCTCTGCACAACGTTTTATTATTTTGTACAGAATACCCTTCTGTTACAGATCACAGCTCTCTGTATACATAACCCGTCTACATACTATAATATGTACTATTCTATACATATTATGTAGAACTCAGATCCTCCGTAGGTTAGTACCTAACCCCCTACTCGTTACTAGGTACCTACCTAAATCACGAGTTAAATGTTGCTAAAATAATTCTGACGATGACAAACAGTACCTAAAATGGCAAAAAGAAACGCAAATAATGAAGTTCTGAAGGGGAATTGTTGATGTGAAAAAAGTTGCAAAAGTACCTACCAACAAACTCCAGCCCCTTCTACGTAGATGGTATAATGAACCGTTGTGTAATAATTTACCGTAGAGTAATAATTTACCGTAGAGTAATAATTTGCCATTGTGTAATAATTTACCGTTGCGTAATAATTTGCCGTTGTGTAATAATTTACCATTGCTCTCCGTATAGGTAACCCTTTATATAATATACCTATGTACTACTCTATAAATATTATGTAGATCACACGTAGTGTGATACTATGTAGATAATAAAATATTACCTATAAATATTATGTAGATCGCACGCACATAATGAAGTTCTGAAGAGAAATTGGTGATGAATGAAAGAAGTTGCAAACGTACCTACCAACAAACTCCAGCCCCTTCTACGTAGATGGTATAATGAAACGTTGTGTACTAATTTACCCGTCAATAATACTTCAACGTTTGTTCAAGTTACACTACCTATCAACAAACTCCAAAAGCACCATCATTTTTCAATTGAAATAATATCACAGAACAACCAACTCCGACTTCATACTCCGTGAATATAATCAGGTGATCCCTAGCAATGATTTTATCTCGGGCCAATTCCCGATTGTTAGCGCGTCCCTAGTGATGATATTTGGGCTGATAGTACACAATTTCATTCGCCATCCTGTTGAAAATGCCTGTCGGTGTAAACTTCTGGGCCTGACTGTGAACGAACTGCTGGACGTACAATGCTCCGGGTGGTCTTAAAAAATTCCCAAGTTCGAGAAATATTTAAAACCGTAAAACAACTCGAGAAAACGGCGTCCTGGAGATTTCAAACCCTATTTTTCACCCCGTAGGGATGACTGACATTAACGCCGAGCTTCGAGGACCAAGTAGACCCCAAATGGGACCTATAAACCGAATTTCGTCAACTTTGGTTCATGGTAAAAAATAAAAGTGCTCAGGACGGCGTATGGACAGAAATTTTTTTTATTGCATTTTCGGATTCAACATACCTTGAAACGTAAACCATCAAATTTTGAAACTTTTTTTCACGCTCGATTCCAAAGGTTCATTATTGAAAATAATAAACCAAAATACGTATACCGTCACGAAATGATTGCGTCATATTACAATATGAATGTACGAAACGAGCTTTTCTCAGTTCAAATGTTCAACGTACACAGTTGAGAAGCGTGCAAATTATTTCAGCGAGCAACTACCTAACGGCTAACCACAATACTCGTGTGAAGGCACGTGTAGTTACACTACCAACCAAAAATACGAATCACTTTCTGTATTCTGTATTATCCTTTAATTAGTGAACCAAACCAAAACGGATAACGAAAGAACAACCAAAAGAAGCGATCAGGCCGTTATTATACCGAAATCGGTTTCACATACAAAGTGAATGAGTTGCGTTATTCCTTATTTGAATATTCAAATGTTGATACAAGTCAGGAGATTCGGTATTTGCTCTGAGCGGCTCCAGAATCAGCGGTTTGAACCACTGCCCTAAATGCCGGGATATTCGAGCGGAAGTTTCGAAGGTAGATTTTGCTTTTGCTTCAATAAAACTGGCTTTCTTTAGAGATGAGCTTTCATATACAAAAGAATGAGCTGAACGCTGACAGCACACGAGGTCAAATTTTCACTTCTGCTCCACTTGGGCCCTAGTTGTGTCCCGAAACTTTCCAACCCCATCACAAAATACCCAAAGGTGTGATGGGTGAAAAACGGGTGTAAAAATAGGTTTTTTGGTGTTTCAGTAACATGATCTTGTGACCGAATATGAAGTCGATTTTGACCAAAGAGTAGAAAAACGAGGTTCTAACGAAGTTTAAGCCTTAAATTTACGTCAAATTTTGGTCTAAAATCGTCGTTATTCCGCATACAGTATAGGTCCCGATTCTGGAACACATCTGGGTCCTATTTGTGCTCCCAAGCTCGGCCGCCCCATCGGAACACACCCAGTGGTATTGTGAGGGAAAAGTGTAAAAATAGGGTTTTCGAGGGTTTTTTTATTGAGGTTTTAGTGAACATGAGCTCGAGCGAGAAGACCGAATATGAACTATCATTGATAGTGCTTTTTAACTGTCTTGATTCACCTGTAACACAAATTTATGGTGATTTCAGACAATTTCCTAGGCTTTTCACCCATAAAAAATGAATTTTGGGAGCTGAACCTTCGTTACAATCTCATTCTTCACCATTCACAAAAGAGTGAAGAATGAGATTGTAACGAAGGTTCAGCTCCAAAAATTCACTTTTTATGGGTAAAAACCTGGGAAACTGTTTGAAATCACCATAAATTTGTATGATAACACTATGAGTGTTGAATCAAGACAATTAAAAGCCACTATCAATTATCAAAGTTAATTCGTAAAAAAAAGAAGCCTAACTCGTGGTTTTGAGGAACAATAAATGAACAGCCAACAGTTCTGTAGGTATGTCCAGTAGAATAATAAACCCATGTGACAAGGACTTTGCAGCGTTTTTTTCTTTATAATATAAGTGGCACAGAAGAACTGAACAGATTGGCATTAAAATGGAAAGCACAACCAAGCGAAAGAGGCGGAAGAGGGTCTTTCGGTCAGACTCTCTCTTTTGGCAGAAGAGATTTTTTAGTATCCATGAAACGGTTATTCACTAACTTCTAAAAGAGAGAGTTGGCAGCCATCTTGGCATTTTCGATCTCCTTCAGAGAGACAGCTAATTCTCGAAAGAGAGTCTATTTCTCGTTTGTTTGACAGTGATAAATCCCTCGTTCATCCTCGTTCATCCGCAACCACAATAATTGTAATTTTGATCGTTTTTTTTTAAATTTCATAAAGGTAAGCCAATTTTCATTTAAAATATATACATATTATTGATTGATGAGTGAAAACGTCCAAGTAAGGGTTGAGGTAGGTGTACCTACCTACCTAAGAGTGGCCGTTCATTAGGTGTACATATAATACAAGCGTTAAGCCCCCTAATTCGACTTTTGGTTTATTATTTTCATTAATCCATTGGAATCGAGCATGAAAAAAACAATTCTAACCCCCCCTCAAAATTTGATGGTCGACGTTTCAAGGTATGTAAAATCCAAAACTGCAATAAAAATATTTCTGTCTGTCCGCCGTACGGGCCACTCTTCTTAGTTACCATGAATAAAAATTGATGAAATTCGGGTTATAGGTTCCGTTCGGGGTCTAGTTGGTCCTCGAAGCTCGGCGTTACTGTCAGTCATCTCTAAGGGGTTCAAAATAGGGGTTGAAATTTTAAGAACGCCGTAGCTCGAAAACTTTGACACTGTTTTCATGGCGCTCTTGTCCTACAGTAAAAGCGCTTCTGTCCATAAGTCAAAGCGCATTCGTCCATTTATCTTTCTTCAACGGCGCTTTTGTCCTGCATCGTTAGCTACAATCTAAATACATTGTATTTATTTTTGAAACCAAAACAAATTACGAATGAAAACTTTAAAGGCAAATTACTCGAAATCAGCTTTTGGATTATTATTCTGTGAATAATACACCTATGTATTCGCTCAGCAAAAAATTATTATAACACCCCCTCAAAATTTTTTATTTTCCGTTTCAAGGTGCTTAGATTCCAAAATGCAATGTCCGTCCGCCGTACGCCGTATCACGTGTACCGGCTTCATTTTCGGTCTAAAAAATTCGTTCTTTCGCACACATGCTCCCTTTGGGCCTTAGTTGTGTCCCGAAACTTTGCAGCCCGATCGGAATATACCCAGGGGTGTTATGAGTGAAAATGTGTGTAAAAATAAGTACTTTTTGCGTTTTAGCAACATGTTAGAAACATGAGCCTTTGAGGTATCGTTTTCCATGTTTTTGGGACAAGAGGACCGAACGAAGTCGATTTTGACCAAAGAGTGGAAAATTGAGGTTCTACCAGTTCAGCTCTCAAAATTGATTTTTCGTGAGTCAAAAACCTGGGAAATCGTCTGAAATCACAATCAATTTGTATAATAACACTAGAAAAAGTTTTAACACGTGGATCAAGACGATTAAATGGCACTACCAGTGATCAAAGATAATTTGAAAAAATAAAAAATAAATAAAAAGGGAGCCTACCTAACTCGTGTTTTGGGGGCCAAAATTGGTGGAAACCATCTGAAATAGCCATTCGAATTATTTTACGTGAAAGAAACAATAAATGAACAGCCAACATTTCTGTAGGTATGTCCAATAGAATAATAAACCCATGTGACAAGGACTTTGCAGCGTTTTGTAACATAAGCCGCGGAGTTCGCCGAGCACCGAGCAAAAGTTCGCCGATTTCCTACATGTGTAGCCGGAGGGCGAATGTTCGTTATTCGGCGAACACCGAATATTCGGGTGCTCGCCTAGGAGGCGGTTTTTTGCCCGCTTCAAAGGAGACGAATGTTCGCCAAGTGGCGAACATTTGTCCCGGCCACACATGCGGACGAAGATTCGCCATCCGACTGTGAAGTTATGCGGGCTTAGTCTACGCATCCAACTGACTGAAGGGTGAAGTATCCTGTGATTCACATCACTTTCCCTGTAGGGATGTCCGATTCTCCAAAATGAATCGATTTTTTAGAAAAGTATCGAAAAGAATCGCGATTATTTTTTCAAAAAGAATCGATACATCTGAGAATCGACGAATCGACACACCCTCTTCCACTCCTGCCTTCAATTCACTTTTATAATCCGACTCGACTCTACCGCTCTATACTACACCACCTTCAACTCCGCCAATGTAAACAGAGGGCGGCAATTTAAGGCCAAAGCAGTTCCAATGAGTGGAATTCAAGAAAATGTTTCGAAGCCAACGAATAAAACCTCAACCCACTGCGAGAGGATTCACGAGGAACAAGGTCGCCGCGTTGAGAATGAACGTGTAAAATGTTCGTGTAAAAAGGCGAAAAGGGCGAACGGGCGGGACGAGGACGACGAGAGGGAAGGAAAGGGAAGGGACAGAAAAGGAAAGGGAAGGGAAGGGAAGGAGGGAGGACATAACAAGAGGGACTTTGACCTCAAAGTCAGCTGAGCTCAAAGAATTTATGAGACTTGAGGTAATCGATACGAGATAACGAGCACAACAGCTGGGCCCTGGGCGACTTGTCTGCCACGCTTTACCGCTCAACTAAACTTTGAACAACTTTGAAAAGGGAGTAGGCAGGAGACGCCGGGAGGGTTTGTCCGGGGTTTAACCGGGGAACGGGCGAGAGGTAAACAACAACACAAATATGAATCAGAGAACAGTGGAGGAATAACCGAGCGACTCGAGTCAACACCAAACACAAACCCAATAAATTCGCTATCTCTTGACTTCGACAAACATAAAAACGCTGCAAAGTCCATGTCACATGGGTTTATTATTCTATTGGACATACCTACAGATATGTTGGCTGTTCATTTATTGTTGCTTTCATGTCAAATAATTGAAATCGCTATTTCTAGTGGTTTCCACCAGTTTTGGTTCCAAAACTTGAATTAGTAGGTACCATCTTTTGGTTTATTATTCTGTGAATAATACCAATGAATTCGGTCAGCAAAAACATTTTATAACACCCCCTCAAAATTTTTTCTTTTCCGTTTCAAGGTGCCTAGATTCAAAAAACGCTGCAAAGTCCTTGTCACGTGGGTTTATTATTCTATTGGACATACCTACAGAAATGCTGGCTGCTTATTTATTGTTTCTTTCATGTAAAATAATTGAAGTAGCTATTTCTGGTGCCCAAAACTTGAATTGGGTACGCTTTTTTTTTCAAATTATCTTTGATCATTAATAGTACCATTTAATCGTCTTGATCCACGTGTTGACTAGTGTTATTATACAAATTGATGGTAATTTCAGACGATTTCCCAGGTTTTGGACTCATAAAAAAATCGATTTTGGGAGCTGAACATTTTGTAGAACCCCAATTTTCCCCTCCTTGGTCAAAATCGACTTCATATTCGGTCTTCTCGTCCCCAAAAACATGGAACTTCAAAAGCTCATTTTACTAACATGTTACTAAAACACAAAAAGTACATATTTTCACTCATAACACCTCTGGGTATATTCCGATCGGCCTGAAAAGTTTCGGGGCACAACTAGGGCCCAAATGGAGCATGTGTGCGAAAGAACGAATTTTTTAGACCGAAAATTAAGCCGGTACACGTGATACGGCGGACGGACATTGCATTTTTGGAATCTACGCATCTTGAAACGGAAAAGAAAAAAGTTTGAGGGGGTGTTATAACAATTTTTTGCTGAGCGAATACATAGGTGTATTATTCACAGAATAATAAACCAAAATGCAATGTCCGTACGCCGTATCACGTGTACAGGCTTCATTTTCGGTCTAAAAAATTCGTTCTTTCGCACACATGCTACATTTGGGCCCTAGTTGTGTCCCGAAACTTTGCAGCCCGATCGGAATATACACAGGGGTGTTATGAGTGAAAAATGGGTGTAAAAGTAGGGTTTTTTGTTGTTTTAGTGAACATGAGCTGGTGAGGTATCGTTTTCCATGTTTTTTAGGACCAGGAGACCGAATATGAAGTCGATATAGGTTCTAACGAAGTTTCAACATTAAAATACGTTAAATTTTGGTATAAAATTGTCGTTTTACCGGACATAGGTGGAGTCCCCATTTTGGAACAGATCTGGGTCCTAGTTGTGCTCCGAAGCGCGGCAGCCCGATCGGAATACACCCTGGGGTGTTGCGGGTATAAAAAGAGGGGTTTTCGGTTTTTTAAAAATAGATTCCAGCGAACATGAGGTTGTGAGGCATCGTTTTCCATGTTTTTTAGTGCGAGAAGACCGAATATGAAGTTGATTTTGACAAAATGTCTGTTGTTTTCAGTTCAGACAAGGCAGGTATGCCACCACTCATGCGACTCCACGTACTCCTCATACCATGTACAAAATCGTGTTGCTGACACTTCGAATGAGTAATGTAACATGCTTCATAATCAACACTGATCAATAAATCAATGTTGAATACATGAGGGTACAGAGCAGTTAGTTATTAGCAGTTACGAATTCATCAGGGTACAGAGCAGTTACTTGTGAAGTGTTGGAACGAAATTATCATCTGTGGCCAGTCCAATGCCAAATCGAGGTGCAGACTTCCTTGAGATCCGATGCCATCAGCGACAGCAGAGTGAACATGTGGCGAAAAGCTTTTCAAATCTTCATCTAGCAGGTTGAATACTTCACCGATATAGCAAAAAACCGATGACAGCCAACAAGAATTCGCCAGAAGGAGCCATCGTTCGGTATTGACAACATTCACCAGCACCAGCTTTCAACATTTGTACTCACCAACGACACGACAGGAATTCAAGAGAAACGCCTGAAGGAATTGAGCAGCGCGTTCACTGAATTTTTCCTCAATCCAAGACGTGGAGAACCAACGTAACAGCTTCACAACAATGTATCAAGTGCATTATGGATCCTTTAGCAAATCTGTGCAAAGATCTGAAGCTCCCAGTGAGGGGCACAACACCATTCATGCAACGGAAAGCGAATCAACAGCTTTGAAGACTTTGGGTGGAGCTGCACAACGTCTAGCTAGTAATTTGAATTTTTGTTTTGTACTATCCCGGGTGATGCTTTTGACGATGCTGAGTCGTGCTGTTTGCTTTTAAAAATCCATTCTCCGCTCGCCTTCAAAGGACGGCTCTTTGAACGGTGAATCATTCTATAATCCCAGGGAGAATTCTTGCATTTTGAAATATGGGGTAAGAGAGCAGAGGGGAGGGGGTGGCACTTCTATTCCGCTTTTGTCATGCAGTTTCAGATGGAACGCATGGTCGGACGTGAGATTGTCAGAGGCAGAGGGACGGGCATAATAATCCCACCCCTAGGACGAAGGGCTTTGCCGAAGCCTCCAAGGGCAGAACAGAAGGGCGGGGAGAGACGAGGAGGGAACTATGAATTATTGTACGGGAGAAGGCCCATCCGACCCCACACAATCGATGCCCTGGGGTTCCCAGGGCCCCTCCCGGTTGGAGTATAGTAATGGTAGGGCTTTTCTGCCCAGAGGTTTCTGCCTCGCCTATGCACCCTTCACTGTCAGCCAGCGAGGGGACCCTACAAGGGCCCTTTGTGATGCCCCCACCTGGCCCTTTTCCTTTCCTGCCACTTCACTTCTACTCCACCCCACTGTTTTTACAAAGGACCAGAGGAAATGGAACGTAGAACAGAGTATCACCGGACTCCCGTTGTTTTTTTGTGTGTAATTACGGGAAAGAAGGTTTCAGTCACGCAGCGGTACTGTGTCTGCTTGATTTGCACAAAAAAACCACACCCTCACCCTTCTTGAATATCGTAACCCCATCATAGTTCGAGTGAATGAATCATTTTTGGAACAAACAACACATGGAACCGACCTTTAAATTTCACACTGTCTCAAGAAAGAGAAAATATATAGCGTCAATGTTAAGTTAGGTACCTACACTGGTATACAGAGGATACACCGTACTCAGGACATATCTTACGCCTCATGAACCATTGCTAAGCCTCGTGGAGTACATTTCGTCGCAATATGGGCACTTCATCTCCATTGTTACTGTCCACCCCTACGACAGTGGTACCTAGTCAATGCCCGAACAGTCCAATATCAAAATTACACAGAGCCAGCAGTACACGATTCAAGTGAGCTGAGCTGGGTGCGTATTTGAGCAGCTGTTCTTCCGAAATCAGAGACAGAGCTTTATGTCCCCAAAGGAGCAGGCGAATAGGACCAAACAATGATGTGCATAATCCACTGAACGACAGCTACACACTGAACGACAGCTACAGTGAAGAAGAGTGTTCACACAGATCGGCTAGCTCGTCCAGAGAATTCTTTCAACTGTTCCACTTATTATGTATCATCTGTAATGGATGAGGAGGTATAACTAGCCGCCCATACTGCGTCGTTTCACCCTCTCCACTCCAGAAGTGCAGGGAGCCAGTGTGACAGCTGCCCCTGGAGAGACACTGGTTTGATTATTACGCAATGCTTCCAGGAGTTTATGATTCGTTTTCGCGAACCGACAGCCCGTCAGCAGCGTGTCAAAAAGATCGGGAAAAGAGCCCGGATCCAATATAAAATTGGACGGGCTTTCCATATACCGTCACACATCTACCACTCATCACCAGAGCAGTGACGTGTCCCCGATCCGAACCGAGTCAAAATTAGCTAATTTGGAACATGAGGGTTCAGACTTAGAGTTGTTGTACACAGTGCTTTAGCACACACTGACTTATCGCAGTAACGGTACATGGAGGAGCTCTTTAGTAGGGAAGGTATTTAAATACCGAGTAACATCGTTATAAAGTGGTCATCTTATAGCAACACATTCCCGAAACTGACTGCAAATAAAAAACATTCGCACCACTATTCTGCCGTCCAAAGCAAGAAAGCCGTAGACCGAGGAAATCTAGTTTTGAGAAAAACGCAGGTGAAGTTTTTAGGCTGTAAAATGGGCATTCTTCAATATTTTTGGATTTTTTTTTGCAACTGATCAGAATTTAGTTTCTACGTCTGTAGCAGCAAGGCTCATCAATTTTGGAAGAATACACATAAATTTATGTAAGCAACTGTTTTTCTCCGTTTTAGAAGATTGCTTCAAAAAACGGTAGGGGGTCTGCTACTGCTTTTCTTCGCTGGACGCTCATGCAACTGTTGTTCCCCACTGTAGTTGCTTAAGTTTTTTCACCCCTTTCCCAAAGAGAAAAACAGTAGGCTTTATTTTTTCTTGTAAAATACGACTTACTGCGATGTGGAAGCCACCTACGGTCGCCCGCTCGAAGCTTTTGGGGCTCATCACAAAATTGAAAAACGGTACAGCTTTTCGAATTTAGACAACTACGAGAGGGATACAACAAAGAAAAACAGTACTGTCCTGATGACCATTAAATTAAATGCACTGTTCCTATGAATTAACACCGTAGGTCTGGGATCTACCGTTTTTATTTGTTGGAAGAACTACTACTGCGTTTCATTGTTGGAAAACCATCAAAAACTCGAAAAACCGTAGACGTTTCCCTTGAATAACTTTTTTGGAAAATTTTCCCAACTTTTACAACTAAGTACTTAGATACCAAAAGAGGTCTTTAAGATACGAATCCAGCCACACCAAAATCTCTAAATTAAAAAAAATCGAGTCCGCCTTTTTTCCTTCGGAGGACAGTATTGGCCTTTTGCAGTTCCAATCGATTTATTATTAATACCTCGACTTCTCGGTTCGTTCAATCGCCAATCCTACATTTATATATGCCTATGTATTTCTTTGAAATCGATTCACACAACATACAGATGCAATATTTCATAACAGCAGCTACATATTCAGCAGCAGCAGTTTCATATTTATAGCAGCTAGATTCGATGAGTGGATTGCACAACGTCAGTAGTTAGCACGACTTATTGGCAGGTATGGGATGCGCAAGGGCAAAGAGATACTGACAGAAACATAACTACTAACAGAAATTTGTTACCAGCTCGAGCGATGGACGAGTTTCGATCAGTTTGATTCTCACAAACTACACGTCTAAATAATCACGTAAACTTCAGTTGTAGATTTTGGCAGTTCCAGAACTTAGAGCTCTAGAAACGCGGTCTGACCAAAATCAAACCGTGCGCGGAAAGTGACTGCCCCTTCGGACAGGGACGAGGCTTGACAGGTTGCTTCACCGCCGGTATAATGATGGAAACGAGACTGGAAATGATTCAGAAAACGAGTAACAACGAGTTCCATTGTTATCTAATCGAATAAGCCGATTCATGAACTTGGTGCGTGGTAGCCCATTGTCCTTCGTCAAAGGATGCAGACACTGTACACGATGCGCTGTGATGAAGGACGTGATGTCAGAACAGGCACACTCCTCCCAGCCAGATCCAAATACATGAAGGGTCATGTTCAGACGAAACTTACGCCCCGGCGATGTTTCCCAACTCAATAGCACTCGTTGCAGAAGTCACAATGCCCAGTAAAACTTTTTTTGGCACTGTTTATTAAAATACAACCACGAAAATTACAGTATTAAATCCACAGATATCATTAACTTAAATTAGCCTCATATTGTACTATTACAATATTGAATCCACAGGTACAATACTACAATATTAAACCCCCAAGCTTAAATTAGCCTCACATTGCATTTTCAAAAGTAAGACGTTCAATATGCACGTAAATTACATATTCGGACGTGACAGAGCAGTAGCGAAATCTGGAGACTATGCTGAGAGTATATGTGTCGAGGATCGGAGTTCAATGCAAGCTCAATAAATTAGTATAGGCTTGAGCAGGGAACCAAAACTGGGTTGCTGCTTACAAACAACCGTTCAACAAGAAATTACAGGAGTACGTTAGCACCTATCAAAATAAACTGAAAATGTTAATTCGCAGATCGAAAGAAAATCACTATAAGGGAAAATTCGAGAAAGTGGAGGGTAACCCAAAAAAAACCAGGCTACTAGTTAACGATATTATTGACAAACCCTGTTCTGATAATACTATTGAAATTATAGACTCTCAAAATAAACAAATAGATGCTAGGGTGAACCCACGCAACTGTGCGGATATCTTCAATGAGTTTTTTGTTAGCGTGGGGCGGAACTTAGCAAAGAGGCTTCCCCCGCAAAAAGATGGGTGTTTCCCTGATGCACAAAGTGTGGGAGGAAATGTGAGGTTTACGTTTGAAAATGTCAATGAAGGCTAAAATGATCGATTCATTGAGATTCATTCTGCTCCGGGCTGGGATGGCATTGAAGCCCGTGTCCTGAAATTATGCAAGCAATCCATTGCTCGCCCTTATGTAATTTGATCAACCTTAGTTTAAAAAATGGGATTTTCCCCGAAACCCTCAAGAAGGCTGTTGTGTGCCCACTTAATAAAGCGGGTGATAGACGGAGCACGGGTAACTACAGACCAATTTCGTTAGTTAGTAATGTCGCGAAGATAATAGAGAAGTGCGCGAAGGCTCAAATAACTGCATACCTCGAAAGCTTTCATCTGTTGTTTGATTCCCAGTTTGGGTTCAGATCGGGGAGAAACACACAGGATGCGATTTGTCACCTGACATCGAAGATAATTGATGACCTGGATAAAGGGAAGAAAGCTATGTCTATATTCATAGATTTACCGAAAGCGTTTGACACTCTACCACATGAGAAGTTGCTACACAAAGTTAGAGGTCTTGGTTTCGTGGGGAAAGCCTATCAATGGATCGAAAGCTACTTGGAAGGTAGGTTGCAGTGTGTCAAAGTCAATGGTTGTCACGGTTCTTATATTGCATGCGGTACCTATGGTGTTCCTCAAGGAACTGTTTTGGGGCCCATTCTTTTGGTTTATTATTTTCAATAATGAACCATTGGAATCGAGCATGAAAAAAAAAATTCTTACCCCCCCTCAAAATTTGATGGTTTACGTTTCAAGATATGTAGAATCCAAAACTGCAATAAAAATATTTCTGTCTGTCCGCCGTACGCCGTACGCCGTACGGGCCACTTTTCTTAGTTACCATGAAAAAAAATTGATGAAATTCGGGTTATAGGTTCCGTTCGGCGTCTAGTTGGTCCTCGAAGCTCGACGTTACTGTGTGTCATCTCTAAGGGGTTCAAAATAGGGGTTGAAATTTTCAAAACGCCTATACCATTTTTTTACGTAAATATTTTTACGGTTTTAAATAGTTCTTGAACTTGCGAGTTTTTTAAGACCATCCGGAGCATCGTACGTCCAGCCGTTCGTTCACAGTAAGGCCCCGAAGTTTGCACCGACAGGCATTTTCGACTCCAGTGTGAATGAAATTGTATACAATCCAAACCAAATCTCGTAACCAGAGACGCGCCCACAATAGGAATTTGTGAATACGGCCAATCATTGGTAGGGATCACCTGATTATATTGGCGGAGTATGAAGTCGAGTTGGTTGTTCTGTGATATTATTTAATTTGAAAAATGATGGCTCTATTGGAGTTTGTTGGTAGGTAGTGAAACTTGAACAAACGTTGAAGTATTATTGATGGGTAAATTATTACTACGGTAAATCATTACTCAACGGTAAATTATTACACAACGGTAAATTATACCATCTACGTAGAAGGGGCTGGAGTTTGTTGGTAGGTACTTTTGCAACTTTTTTCACTCCTCATCAACAATTTCTTTTCAGAACTTCATTATGTGTGTTTCTTTTTGTTAGGTACTGTTTGTCATCGGCAGAATTATTTTAGCAACATTTAACTCGTGATTTAGGTAGGTACCTAGTAACGAGTACGGGGTTAGGTACTAACCTACGGAGTGTCTGCGATCTACATAATATGCATCGGCGGACTGTCGAATGACCCCGAGCGGTGAAAACGTTTACCGAATGACCCCAGATCTAATTAACCTAATGACCCCGGGTGTACCGAATGACCCCACATATTACTACGGCTGGAAAATATTACGATGCCTTTAGCTGAGTCGCTATGAAGTAGGAACTCTTCACCCCTTGCGGTTTCTGTGTTCATTTGCATGAGGGCAGGAAAGACCTCGTCAAGGGACTTTGGAAGTACCGGACGTACTTTTCATTTTTGTGTATAGGCTACGTGACGTAAATTTCTCACTTCACGAATGTTGGGGCTAGTATCCGGATTTTCCATCAACGTTTTCCTTACTACCTACGAACACACACAAAAAAAAGGCACGAAACGCTTCAAATTGGGGTTGAACACGAGCCTATTGGCCTATATCGAGTATTGTTGAATGACCCCAGCTCGCGCGAGGAAAGTGAAAGTCACCTTCGGTCTGTTACCGAATGACCCTCGTAAACAAGAACGTTGTTATCGCGTGTGTCCTAATGACCCCCGTTGCATCTCGGAATTTTATAATGTACATCAACGAGTTAGGCAAGATCAGTATGAATGGTGAAATAATTTTATTTGCAGATGACTCTGCTTTGTATTTTGTCGCTGAAACATGGGAGAGCGCCTTTTCTAAGGCCGAACTGGGCCTTCAAACTGTAAATGCCTGGTTAATTGAGAATGGTCTGGCATTAAGTTTATCTAAAACGAATTTCCTGCCATATTACTTGTCAGCCCCCCACAGGCCTTCCTATAGTTTGAAATTGCACCTCCATGACTTCAACTGTGATAGCAATACATGCAATAACTGTCCAGAGATTTCTAGGTGTTCCAGTGCCAAATATTTGGGGATTATTTTGGATGCGAGCATGAAATGGGAGACGCAAATTCACGCAGTGTGTATAAGGTTAAGGAAGCTTATCTAGGTTTTTTCTAGATTAAGTAAAATTGTTCCTCCGAAGCTTATGAGGACAATTTATTTCTCATTAGTACAATCAGTTATAATATATGGTCTTCCGGTTTGGGGTAGCGCTTATGCCACAACAATCAACCCGGTCTTCATTTGCCAGAAGATATTGTTACGTGTAGCTACAAAAAGTAAATTTTTAGAGCACACTGGTCCCATCTTCAATAAACTCCAGATTCTAAAGCTGAAGTCTCTAGTGGAGTTTAGTAGCCTGAAGCAGGTCCTGAAAGAGAATATATTCACACGACCTGCTCACGAAACAGTTACTCGGTTTCAGTACGATGGGAAAATTTATATTCCTTTCATGAGAACAACTGCTGCTTCGAATTTTTACTGCTCCACTGGCATTCGTGTGTATAACTCTCTTCCGTCCACTATAAAGAAAGAATTAGTAGAGCACCCAAATAAAAGAAACCTTATTCTGAAGAGGTGGTTCTTGCAAAACCAAAATACCTAGTTTCCCATATGGAAATGAGTTAGGTACAGAATGTATGTTTTCTTTTCTTTATAATGTATATATTTCTTTTTTTCTCTTTAAAACTTTTTCTAAGTGCATACCTTTGTCGTTAAGTATGATCGTCCAGTATCGATAATGCCAGTAGCTCCAGCAATTTAATGCGCTCTAGCTTTGGCTCGTTCTCCCTGTCGCGGGCAATGCCCATTAGGGGAACTGATTTTTCAACAATTTGATTGTATTCTTAATGTACAATGTTATGATCAGGAAATATATTTCATTTCATTTCATTTCAATAGTACTTCAACATTTGTTGTTTCAAAAGTACCTATCAATAAAATCCAAAAGATCCATCATTTTTCAAATTAAATAATAATATCACACAACAACCAACTCGACTTCATACAGCCATCCTTGATTATGATCAGGTGCTTCCTTGCCATGATATCTGGGCCGGATTTATACAGTTTGATTCACTATCGTGTTGACAAAGCTTTTTGGTGCAAACGAAGTGCTGGTCGTACAATGCTCCGGCTGGTCCCAAAGAATTCTTTGGTTCAAGATCAATTTAAAAACGTTAAAATACCCTTAAGCCATACCCTTCTATTGAAAGTTTTCGAGCTACGGCGTTCTGAAAACTTCGAACCCTATTTTTAACCCCTTAGAGATGACTGACAGTAACGCCAAACTTCGAGGACCAACTAGACCCAGAACGGTACTTATAAAACAAATTTCATCAATTTTCGTTCATGGTAACTAAGAAAAGCGCTAAGTACGGCGTACGGACAGAAATTTTTTATTGCATTTTCGGATTCTACATACCTTGAAACGTAAACCATCAAATTTTGAGGGGGGGGTTAAACTTTCTTTTTTCATGCTCGATTCCAAAGGTCCATCACTGAAATTATTAAACGAAAAGTAAACAGCCATTTTAGGCAGAAGTCACGTCCAACTGCCCTGTCGGCGTCGCGGCTGTGCTCCAGAGGATCAGAATAAATTTGATCCGATCATTTCGCTTGTGGATACCCGTTGCTTCACCACCACCGGTTTTTACGGGGGGCAATGGGATTCGAACCGCAGTCGCACCGTCCCAATCTCAACTATTATCCAGTGACAGAGCGTTAAGGGGGCGCGGGACGGGAAGGCCAGTAGCACCCCCAACCACGAGAGTGCGCTGAACATCACTTCCACATCGCTTCCGCGGGAAGATTCCCAGCGAGATTTGGAGATTTGGCGCCCACCGGTAGGGGCAGTGCGATCGTCCTGCCGAATTTCGATGGTTGTTGTAAGTGCGTAGTTAGTTTTTAGTTATCAATTCCATTGCCTTATGGACACTATAACATTCGTGATTAGGTACGTGAGCTTCTCCTCTCCCTCTGCAAGTTTTCCGCTCGACAGGTTATACTCTGTTGTTTTTAGTTCATTCCTTTGTTCTTCTCTCACGCGGTTCATTCACGTTAGTATCAGTATACTATTGTTCATTCGTAGTGATATCCGTCTAGTGTATCAAAGTGTATGCCTCCATCGCCGAAGAAGTGGACCAGGAGAAACATCGGTAACAAAGGCGAAAAAAAGAGGCGCAGAACAGTAAGTTGATACCGCAGATTTACATAATTAGGTACCTAATTAATCCTTATTGTGTTTTCTGTGTAGAGCAACAAATTGAAATAGTTTTCAGATGTAGTAGTAGTAGTATACAGATTTTGTGTTAGTCTAATGATTGTCACGTAATTAGTACGTTCTCCGTAGTTTGGGAGTAAAACTCAACCCAGCATTCCACGAAAATCTTTAACCTTCGTTGGAAAGTTATTGTAAAATATCCTGCGGCTAAATCTCCGTCCACAACCTCATGATTGGCTGAGGGATCCGTGGGTTTATCAGTTTAGTATCGAACCATAAATAATTTATTAGGTTTTATAGGTTTTTCCTTGAGGCGGGAATTCATAGAATCAACGGGCCGTTTTGATTATGTGTCAGACGTACTTGGCCTCTCTGTTGTGTTTAATAGTAGGTATTTACGTACTTAATTGAAATTTTTACCTAGTCGGTATTGTTTCTCGTCAAGTTAATTTCTGCAAATTTTTGAAGAAGGAAGTGTTGCGCAGGCTTCAGAAAAGTTAACCTTATTGCATTTCTGCTAACTGTTCATTCGCGGACGTTTCAGAGCATATTGATAGTTGGTTTATTATGTATTGCAGATTGATATGAAATCCTTATTTGCTTGTTCTTCGGTGGCTCATATAGGAATGGTTATTAGAGGTCTATAAATTTATTTTGTTTGGCAGGCTCACTATGTATGTAAAAAAAACAATTTCGCTCCTCAAAACACGAATTCGGTACGCTCCTTTATTTTATTTATTTATTTTTTCAAATTATCTTTGATCATTGGTAGTGCCATTTAGTCGTCTTGATCCCGTTTCCCACGTTTTTGATTAATAAAAAAGTCAATTTTGGGATTTGAACATTTGGTAGAACCTCAATTTTCCGCTCTTTGGTGAAAATGGACTTCATCTTGGTCTTCTCGTCCCCAGAAACATGAAAAACGAAACCCCAAAAGGTCATGTTACTAAAACACAAAAAGTACCTATTTTTATGCACATTTTCACTCATAACACCCCTGGGTATATTCTGAGCTGGCTGCAAGTTTCGGGACACAACTAGGGCCCAAAAAATGGAGCTCGTGTGCGAAAGAACGAATTTTTTAGACCGAAAATGAAGCTGGTATGCGTGATACGGCGGACGGACATTACATTTTTGGATTCTACGCACCTTGAAACGGAAACGAAAAAATTTTGAGGGGGTGTTATAATAATTTTTTGCTGAGCGAATACATAGGTGTGTCATTCACAGAATAATAAACCAAAACGCTGTCACATGGTTTATGATTCCGTTGGACATGCCTACAGAAATGTTGGCTGTTCATTTACTGTTTCTTTCAATTCAGTCAGTCAAAATATCAAGCAGATACAATCTGCGATGAGCAATGAATAAAAAAATCTTTAGGTAGCTACCTACCCTACTCTGAACGTCAAAATTGAATTGCAATAAGTTTAAAAAAAAAAGAATGTTTCCATGGTTAATATAGATGGATGTGTTTCCAAGGTTTTTTGGTTTTGTAGATTAGGAAACCTCAATAAAAACCTAAGAAATACTGTAAATTCCTAACTCTTCACATCACTCAAAACACCAAGCAGATACTCGATAGATTAAAATGTATTTCTAAGGTTTTCATTGATATTTCTAATTCATTGCAATCAGTATACCCAAATTTACTGATTTTATGTTATTTTCTGTTCTCAGTTCATGTCCAAACAACATCCGATCCAGAGTCTGGCAGACAGTGATGTCTCCCACCAAATGGTCTTTCTTTGAGTAAAAATCAGGTAATACTTCTTATTATTAGAAGCAGATCAAATATTTCGCTGTAATATCACATTCCCCAGATTCTTCATGCGCTTCTCTGAACCTGCAAAACTTTGACACGCTCTCCTGTAAAATCATCTGTATTGGACTTACCTACCACGTTTTGCCAGATCAGCACAGATTTATAATACGCAGTGGCGTAGTGTTGAAGGGGGGGGGGGGGGGATCGGAAATAGAAAAAACATCCTTTCACGTAGCATGGCTATAAGAGCGAATTTTCAAAGAAATATTCCTGATATTGTGTAAAAAGATGATAGAGCGAGAATCCATACCACTTTTCTTAAAATTATAACTTTTCGTGATTTTACCCATTTTTACCGATTTTTGACCCTAATAACGTCAAATTTGACCCACTTGCTTTTGAGACAAATAGTTTTATCATCGAGGTAGTACCTCCGTCGTCATTAACCACCCCACACAACGTCAGGTGAATTAATATTGATTTTACCATTAATACCAATTTTTTACCCCAAAAAATCAAAATCTGACCCCTATTCTGTGTGAAAAACAACTGAAATGGAATTTTTCTGTCTTCACTCAACCTTCCGTACAACTTCCAATGATTTGTATAGCAATTTTAGCCGACATTTAGCCCCTAAAAACTCCAATTTGACTCCCTTGGAATTTGAAAATTGCTCATCTTCGAACTCATCCTTTTGTTTGGCAATACAAACGGTTTGGAGAAATCTGGAATTTTTACCATGTGCCTACCCAAGGACAGATATCATCTGTAGTGGCACATAAATCTACATAATAAATTTTTGCTAAAATCTAGGGATGAACTTAGGATGCTCTGAACCGGATTTGCCTATAAAAATATTTCAAAAATTCATGTTCTGAAAATGTTACCCATAGCAATAGCTTTATTTTCTTTGAAAATTCGGTAATAAGGTTTGAAATTACAAAGAAAGCTGAATTTAAATTAAATTTAACAAAGCACTAAATGTTACAGATAACATTAGGTAAGATAAACTGATGAAATACACACAACAATGTTCGCGAATTTTTAAGGAAAATGAAGGTATTGCAATGGGTCCAAAATTTTCAGAACATGAGTTTTTGAAATTATTTTATAGACGAATCCGTTTCAGATCATCCTGATTTCATCCTTAGATTTTAACAAAAATGTATACGTATATTTATATATATTTATTTATGTGTCACTCCAGACGATACCTGACCTTGGTTACGTGATAAAAATTCCAAATTTCGCCAAAATGTTCTTATCGCCAAACAAAAGGATAAGCAATTTTATAAAATTTGAAGGGGGTCAAATTTGAGTTTTTAAGGGGGTCAAAAATTGGTAAAAACTGCTAAAATTGATATATAAAATCACGGAAAGTGGCATGGAAGGGTGAGTGAAGGCAGAAAAATACCATTTCAGTTGCTTTTCACACAGAACAGGGGTCTAATTAGGATTTTTGGGGGTCATTGACATTATTTATTAACATTATAGAAGATAGCACCTATACATGAAATAAGTGTATGTAGGAAAACTTTATTTACATTACATTCACTTTATTTAGATTTACATTTAATATTATAGAAATGACTGTTGTAATTTGCTACTGTGTATTTTTGTTCAGGAAGACGATCAGAATTGACGAGATATCCGAAGTTGACAACTCCAGTCGTATATACAGCAAGAAGCGAGTTTGAACTCCGATTTAAATGAACATGAACCTCAACCTAAATGGATTTCCGAATACCTACCTAGATCCAGACTAGCTCAGTGTCCAATAAAATAAAACAAAAGCTAATGTGAGCAGTGTAACTGTATAATATTATTCATGAGCTTTCCAATTTACTCTTCTATTTGTTTACATTTCAGTCATTGAATAAAACAAACACCTGAAAAGTTATTTGTTACTATCTAATCCTCTTCCTATTGTCGTTCAATTCAAGTAGGTAGTGAAAGGTATGATGATTAAAAGTAGGTACTTGAAATCATGTTGGATAATTTGTCTTTGAATTGATTCTGTATTAGTATGACAGGTAGAACACTTTAGACAGTGTGTAATCAATCTTTAAAAAAGTCATGTCTAATTTTGAGTGAAGTACACATAAGTATTAATAAAAATGAAATGAAATTACAAATCTCACACTGTGTGGGAGTACCTAAGTTATTTGCCTCACACAGGTAGGTATCTGTGTCCAGTCGATACATTCATTGGTCACACATTGATTTACATAAATAAAAAATAAACAGTCAAATTTACATACATATATATAAATGCCCAGTAAAACTCCTCTCAAAATTAAATAATTACGTAACATAAAAGTACCCCAGACAGAAAAATAATAGTACCTACAACAATCCGGATGGGTCAGAGATTGACCTTGCGCCACTCAGCCGGCAAGGTAAGTTTCGAGGCTTTCAGATAATATTATGTGATGAACAAGAAGTTCGAGCAGAATAGTTAAAAAATAAGAAAATTAAGTAGGTACATACCTATACTTCCGCAAATGAATTCAGGTATGCACCTAGTGATTGTGGCGTCAACTTTCGATCTACCTAGCGGATTATTTCTCAAATAATTGTTTACCCACTTAAAACAATCATCCCCTATTTTTTTAAATTGATTTTGCTAAATTTAATCCAGTTTATGAAACATTTAATTGATATACGTAATTAATACGTACCGTAAATAGGTAGGTACCTAGCTACCTACTATGAATAATAAAATTATGGCTGATTGGATTGTAGCTTTAATTAGGAAAGTAGGTAACCAACATAATTGGGAAAATACTGTAAAAATTACTTATCCAATCATGTGAAAACTATGACGGTAATTAGGCTGAGGTAGGTGAGGATGTGGAAGGAAGGGTAGGCCAGCTCAACAGGGAACTAATAATATTCTGAAGCTTAGCTGGGATGCAGACTGTGCGGGTTACAGCGATGCCATTCGTCCGGTGAATATGGCAACACCGCCTCCTCCCTTGCCCCTCCGACCAAGAACGTTGAAAATTACCTCCTTCCCAGGCAAAGAGCCGCTGGAACTGATAATGCCATGGATACTATACTAGACTACACGACGAGCGAAGCGACAGGGCAGGGTGGCTGCGTGTGAAGGGGGAGAGACTCGGCACATTGCCCGCAGAGAGCGCCTACAGGCGGCGCCCCCTTTCTCGAGCCTTTTTTCAAAATACGTAAAATTTTTCTTCACGTTTTCTTTCTTATTTTACACAACAAAATTTTGATTCTTGGATTATCAACTTTATTATCTCTCCGAAAATGTCGTAAAACACAAACATTCAAGAAAAAGTTTTTTAAACTACATTTTTGAATTTGAATTTTCGGAAATTTCAGGAATCATTTAGAGCTATGTCCCTAACTCTATTCACGGATTAATATAATGCGTATTAAGACCTTCCCCAGAACTGTAAGTTAACCACAGCCAGAGAAAACGTGAAGAAACTGACAAAAAACAGGGTCTGCGCCCCCTTAACGCGCGCGGCCACCGGCTGGCTCACCCAAGATATTTAATTTAAAATCATTACAAAGTTGCTCAAAATTCTGCACTTGATCAAATTCATACATTTTGATGCAACCAGGGTTGAATTAATTGCTAGCCGAACAAACAATGGAAAAAATCCCGAATTACTGTTAATTAGGATTTTTATTTTTGAACTGAACTCGTGAAATTGTCTATTTCCTGAGTTAAGAAACTAAAGTCACTAGCTGAAAGTCATTAATTGTAAATCAAGAGTTGACATTTATTTTCTGCACGAATTTTATGGCATCATTTAATAACTCTCGCTAGTCATTTTTATCTTTCTTGTTAAGAACTCTTTCAACCCCTGTTTAAGAAAAAGAAAAGTTTGCCAGCGATTATGAACTGAACATAACCACACGTCATAGAACAAGGTTGTGTTTTGAGGGAAGTTGATTAGGTTTTGTCCCTGTTTCTAGCCCGCCCCGAGAAGATGCCCGAGTTTCAAAACAAAAAACGCTGCAAAGTCCTTGTCACATGGGTTTATTATTCTATTGGAGTTCTAGAGATTCTTGTTGGCAGTTAAATTTATTGTTTCTTTCATGTGGAATGATTGAATTAGCTATTCCTGATGATTTCCACCAATTTTGGCCCCCAAAACATGAAATAGGTACCTACACTTTTTTTTCCCCCCCAGATCATATTTGATCATTGGTAGTGCGATTTAATGGTCTTGATTCAGCTGTTTACACTTTTTCTAATGTTAGTATACACATTGATGGTGATTTCAGACAGTTTTCCAGGTTTTTGACTAAAAAAAAAACCAATTTTGGGAGCTGAGCCAATGGTAAAACCTCAATTTCCGCGTCTTTGGTCAAAATCGACTTCATATTCGGTCTTCTCGTCCCCAAAAACATGAAAAACGATACCTCAAAAGCTCATTTTACTAACATGTTGCTAAAACGCAAAAAGTACCTATTTTTACACACATTTTCACTCATAACACCCCTGGGTATATTCCGATCGGGCTGAAAAGTTTCGGGACACAACTAGGGCTCAAATGGAGCATGTGTGCGAAAGAACGAATTTTTTAGACCAAAAATGAAGCCTGTACACGTGATACGGCGGACGGCGTACGGCGGACGGACATTGCATTTTTTGAATCTACGCACCTTGAAACGGAAAAGAAAAAATTTTGAGGGGGTGTTATAAAAATTTTTTGCTGAGCGAATACATAGGTGTATTATTCACAGAATAATAAACCAAAACGCTGCAAAGTCCTTGTCACATGGGTTTATTATTCTATTGGACATACCTACAGAAACGTTGGCTGTTTATTTATTGTTTCTTTCATATAAAATAATTTAAATAGCTCTATTTCTGGTGGTTTCCACCAATTTTGGCCCCCAAAACACGAATTAGGTACGCTCCTTTTTTTTTTTTTTTTAATTATCTTTGATCATTGGTGGTACCATTTAATCGTCTTGATCCACCTCATGATACTTTTTATAGTGTTATTCTACAAATTGATGGTGATTTCAGACGATTTTCCAGGTTTTTGACTTATACAAAATCAATTTTGGGAGCTGAACATCTGGTACAACCTCAATTTTCCACTCTTTGGTCAAAATCGACTTCATATTCGGTCTTCTCGTCCCCAAAAACATGAAAAACGATACCTCAAAAGCTCATTTTACTAACATGTTGCTAAAACGCAAAAAGTATACCTATTTTTACACACATTTTCACTCATAACACCCCTGGGTATATTCCGATCGGGCTGAAAAGTTTCGGGACACAAATAGGGCCCAATTGGAGCATGTGTGCGAAAGAACGAATTTTTTAGACCAAACATGAAGCCTGTACACGTGATACGGCGGACGGCGTACGGCGGACGGACATTGCATTTTTTGAATCTACGCACCTTGAAACGGAAAAGAAAATATTTTGAGGGGGTGTTATAAAAATTTTTTGCTGAGCGAATACATAGGTGTATTATTCACAGAATAATAAACCAAAACGCTGCAAAGTCCTTGTCACATGGGTTTATTATTCTTTTGGACATACCTACAGAAATGTTGGCTGTTCATTTATTGTTTATTTCATGCGTAATAATCGAAATAGCTATTTCTGATGGTTTCCATTAATTTTGGTCCCTAATACACACATTAGGTACGATCCCTTTTTGGTTTATTATTCTGTGAATAATACACCTATGTATTCGCTCAGCAAAAAATTTTTATAACACCCCCTCAAAATTTTTTCTTTTCCGTTTCAAGGTACGTAGATTCAAAAAATGCAATGTCCGTCCGCCGTACGCCGTCCGCCGTCCGCCGTATCACGTGTACAGGCTTCATTTTTGGTCTAAAAAATTCGTTCTTTCGCACACATGCTCCATTTGGGCCCTAGTTGTGTCCCGAAACTTTTCAGCCCGATCGGAATATACCCAGGGGTGTTATGAGTGAAAATGTGTGTAAAAATAGGTACTTTTTGCGTTTTAGCAACATGTCAGTAAAATGAGCTTTTGAGGTATCGTTTTTCAAGTTTTTGGGGACGAGAAGACCGAATATGAAGTCGATTTTGACCAAGGAGTGGAAAATTGAGGTTGTACCAGATGTTCAGCTCCCAAAATTGATTTTTTATGAGTCAAAAACCTGGGAAATCGTCTGAAATCACCATCAATTTGTAGAATAACACTGGAAAAAGTGTCAACAGGTGGATCAAGAGGATTAAATAATGGTACTATCAATGATCAGAGATAATTTATAAAAAAAAAAAGGAGCGTACCTACCTAATTCGTGTTTTGGGGGCCAAAATTGGTGGAAACCACCAGAAATAGCTATTTAAATTATTTTATATGAAAGAAACAATAAATAAACAGCCAACGTTTCTGTAGTTTTGTGTTGTGGTAACATGTTAGTAACATGAGCTTTTGAGGTATCGTTTTCAATGTTTTTTCCTCGAGAAGACCGAATATGAAGTGGATTTCGACCAATGAGGGGAAATTGAGGTTCTAACGAAGTTTCAGCCTTAAATGTACCTACGTTAAGTTTTGGTATAAAATTGTCGTTCTTCCGCACACAGGCTCCACTTGGGTCCTAGTTGCGCTCCGAAGCTCGACAGCCCGATCGGAATACACCAAGGGGTGTATTGGGGTTTTACACCAAAAATGGGTGTAAAAAAAGGGTTTTCGATGGTTTTTTAAAGGTTTTAATGTACACGAGCTTGTGAGGTATCGTTTTGCATGTTTTTTTCGAGCGAGAAGCCCGATTATGAAGTTGATCTTGTCCAAAGAGTGAAGAATTGATATTTTTACGAAGTTTAAGCTCCCAAAATCAATGTAGTGAGTCAGAAACCTGGAAGGTGGCTGAAATCAACATAACTTTGTATAATAACACTGGAGGTAGTTTTAACAAGTGAATCAAGACAACTCAACGACTCTTTCAATGATTTCAATTGACCTCGCAACACAATTATCTTCAACTTCTGTTTTACAACTGCACACGTTATCAATGTATAAATGTTTTACAAATATGTACCTTTCTTAGATCAAATTTCTATAATAATTATTGACCGTTGTTGTGTTTTAGCAACATGTTAGTAAAATGAGCTTTTGAGGTATCGTTTTCCATGTTTTTGTGGACGAGAAGACCGAATATGAAGTCGATTTTGACCAAGGAGTGGAAAATTGAGGTTGCACCAGATGTTCAGCTGCCAAATTTGATTTTTTATGAGTCAAAAACCTGCGAAATCGTCTGAAATCACATCAATTTGTAGAATAGCACTAGGAAAAGCTTCAACACGTGGATAAAGACGATTAAATGGCACAACCAATGATCAAAGATAATTTGAAAAAAAAGGAGCGTACATACCTAATTCGAATTCTAGGGGCCAAAATTGGTGGAAACCACCAGAAATAGCTATATTTCAATTATTTTACTTGAAAGCAACAATAAATGAACAGCCAGCATTTCTGTAGACCAATAAAATAATAGAATAATAAACCCATGTGACAAGGACTTTGCAGCGTTTTTTGGTTTATTATTCTGTGAATAATACACCTATGTATTCGTTCAGCAAAAAATTTTTATAACACCCCCTCAAACTTTTTTCTTTTCCGTTTCAAGGTGCGTAGATTCAAAAAATGCAATGTCCGTCCGCCGTCCGCTGTCCGCCGTACGCCGTCCGCCGTATCACGTGTGCAGGCTTCATTTTCGGTCTAAAAAAGTCGTTCTTTCGCACACATGCTCTATTTGGGCCCTAGTTGTGTCCCGAAACTTTTCAGCCCGATCGGAATATACTCAGGGGTGTTGTGAGTGAAAATGTGTGTAAAAATAGGTACTTTTTGCGTTTTAGCAACATGTTGGTAACATGAGCTTTTGAGGTATCGTTTTCCATGTTTTTGGGGACGAGAAGATCGAATTGAGGTCGATTTTGGCCAAGGAGTGGAAAATTGAGGTTGTACCAGATGTTCAGCTCCCAAAATTGATTTTGTATGAGTCAAAAACCTGCGAAATCGTTTGAAATCACCATCAGTTTGTAGAATAACACTAGAAAAAGTGTCAACACGTGGATCAAGACGACTAAATGGCACTACCAATGATCGAAGATAATTTATTTTAAAAAAAAAGCTTGCCGAATTCGTTTTTTGGGGGCCAAAATTGGTGGAAACCATCAGAAATAGCTATTTCAATTATTTTATATGAAAGAAACAATAAATGAACAGCCAACAATTTTCCACTCCTTGGCCAAAATCGACCTCATATTCGATCTTCTCGTCCCCAAAAACATGAAAAACGATACCTCAAAAGCTCATTTTACTAACATATTGCTAAAACGCAAAAAGTATACCTATTTTTACACACATTTTCACTCATAACACCCCTGGGTATATTCCGATCGGGCTGAAAAGTGTCGGGACACAACTAGGGCCCAAATGGAGCATGTGTGCGAAAGAACGACTTTTTTAGACCGAAAATGAAGCCTGTACACGTGATACGGCGGACGGCGTACGGACATTGCATTTTTTGAATCTACGCACCTTGAAATGGAAAAGAAAAAAGTTTGAGGGGGGGGGTTATAAAAATTGTTTGCTGAGCGATTACATAGGTGTATTATTCACAGAATAATAAACCAAAAATTGAAAAAAAAATTAAAAAAAAAAGAGCGTACCTTATTCGTGTTTTGGGGGCCAAAATTGGTGGAAACCACCAGAGATAGCTATTTCAATTATTTTATATGAAAGAAACAATAAATAAACAGCCAACATCTCTGTAGATATGTCCAATAGAATAATAAACCCATGTGACAAGGGCTATGCAGCGTTTTTTCAAGGTAAGCCACTTTATTTTCCTGTATTTTCCATGTTTTTAGCATGGAACATGCTTTAGCCTTGATCTAACTGGCAAAAAAAGTTACGTTTATCGGGAACGAAATCGGGTGACGAAATTTTCTAATGATTTCCGCTTACAACGGAGCCGTTGCTGGGGGAATGAAACTTCTTTAGTTTTCATCGGACAAAAATCGTTCTCCATTCGTTCGAAAGCTCTCGATTTATGACGCATATCTTTCATACTTGTTCGTCTATTTATGTCGTACTTTTATATTTATTTATGTTATAAATGGATATAGTAAACAATGCCGCTTGTTTTGTTGTCACTTGGTTGAGAAGGATGCGATATTTTGTTATGACGCGGTGATTATATCCCTACTATATTATAAAAACGGATCTCTGTCTGTCTGTGAGTCTGTGTGTCTTTCTATGCACAGCCAAACGGCTCGACGGATATCGACCAAATCTGGCACGAATATCCGGTAGGCTCCCAAGTTGTGCAACGTCGCATTTTTAATTCCCTGACCATAGCGGAACTATGGTCGACCATGGTCAACTCCTGAATGGCTTGACGGATATCGACCAAATTTGGCACGAATATCCAGTAGGCTCCCAAGTTGTGCAACGTCGCATTTTTAATTCCCTGACCATAACGGAACTATGGTCGACCATGGTCAACTCCTGAATGGCTTGACGGATATCGACCAAATTTGGCACGAATATCCAGTAGGCTCCCAAGTTGTGCAACGTCGCATTTTTAATACCCTGACCATAGAGGAACTATGGTCGACCATGGTCAACTCCTGAATGGCTTGACGGATATCGACCAAATTTGGCACGAATATCCAGTAGGCTCCCAAGTTGTGCAACGTCGCATTTTTAATTCCCTGACCATAGCGGAACTATGGTCGACCATGGTAACTTCGTTAATTGAAATGGTAACCCCTATTTTTTATCGCGTATTCGTAATCTACGTGAAATTCTATCTACGATCGACCCTTCGGACTACCCCCCGCGGTCGACCATAGCGCATCCATGCCCCACCATGGTCGAATCCCGAATTGCTCAACGGATATCGACCAAATTTGGCACCAATATCCGGTAGCCTCCTAAGTTGAACGTAGGCGCATTTTTAATTCCCTGATCATAGCGGAAATATGGTCGACCATGGTCAACTCCTGAATGGCTCGACGGATATCGACCAAATTTGGCACGAATATCCAGTAGGCTCCCAAGTTGGGCAACGTCGGAATTTTTCGGTCCCCTACACCATAGCGGAAATATGGTCGACCATGGTCAACTCCTGAATGGCTCGACGGATATCGACCAAATTTGGCACCAATATCCAGTGGGCTCTCAAGTTGTGCAACGTCGGAATTAAGTACGATACTGCGTACAGCGAATCTCGGATAGCGAGCGAAGCGAGCGGTCATGCTAGTAAGATAAGAAGTAGTGATGTTGTGTCCTGGACCGGATTGCCCTCCGTCAACGTCTTCAGGGGTATGTACTCGTCATTTCAGTAATATATTTACGCCTAGATTCGGAAAACCGACTTCTGATGATGGAAGAACCATACCAAAGAAGCCTAAAACTGGTGCGGAACGTCAAAAGAATTATAAAATGCGTAAAGCCGCCAAAAAATCAGCTTCTAACGATACTAGTGAGCCTAAACGTGTCAAAACTGCTGCGGAACGAAAAAGTGAATGGAAATTACGTAAAGCCGCCGAAAAATCAGCTTCTAACGAAAACAGTAAGTCTGAAGCTGCGTTCACATGGATGCGGAAAATGCGGAAATGCGTAAAGTGCAGAAAATGCGGAAAAGTAGGGGGGAACTGCGGAAGTGCGGAGTTGTGGCGAATAGATACTAGTAATCCCTTCGTTATCCATTTTTTGAGGGGGGTTAAACGTGCACGGGTGCGCCCCGAAACACTGGTTGCCTGTGTTGCATCCGATATATGCTTTTGCAAAGTAGAAATGAAGTTATCAGCGATGTAGTTAACGTTATCAGAGGCAAGCAGATCACTCCAGGATTCAGCGGAAACTAAAGAACTTAACCTTTCCATATTCAGGTGTGATTTGGATTGATGAGCAAATTATTACACTGCGGTAAATTATTACACAACAGTTCATTATACCATCTACTTAGAAGGGGCTGGATTTTGTTGATATACTTTTGCAAGTTGAACAACCGTTGAATTATTATTGATGGGCAAATTATTACACAACGGTTCATTATACTGTCTACGTAGAGGGGGCACCTATACAGGTAAATTATTACACAACGGTTTATTATGTGCCTTATGCTTCGTGAATAACTACAAAAAATGATGAATTATGAATGATTTAATCCCGCGCATTCGTATGAAACTTTAATTCCGGAGCCGGCTCTAGTACTCGACTGCGAAAACAGTGGTCTACGCAGAAGGGGCATCGATACAGGTAAATAATTAACCGTTTTGTAATAATTTGCAGCGTTTTTACACTATTCCCGAAGCCACCTCGCGATGTGTCCTTATGTGTAATTGTGTTCTTTCTGCCGTCGACGATCAAATGTGAGAATATTATTTCATCCCGGGCCCGTAGGTCACACAGCAACATTCGACCGGACGTTTAGCAACCTCCTCATCAGGTGCAGTAGGCATCGAGCGAGATTCAAGTGCCATTCGGGTTTTCGCTCGTCGATATTTCCTCTGAGGAACGCTAATCGACGGGCCAATTGAGGTTTGGCGGTGGCTGCAAGAGATTTTCGAGCCCTGTCGCAGACCGCAGAGCTGTTACAGCTGTTATCTTAATTCCGCTCCCCGTCGCTCACGTCAACGAGTGATTTCCGAAGCGAACGAGGTCCATTGCAATTCTCATTCGGTTAAGTGGTTTATTTACCCAGTGAGTCACTTGGTGAAAATGTATCGGACTATTATTTCCCGTTCTCTGACAGGTGTCGAAACGGAATAATTTATTCCTACAACTCAATGGACGGTGAATGAATATTATATTGCATTTACGCGAAATCTTCACTTTCTTTCCCCCCTTCTCACGCTCACACATCTCCTTATTACAAGGATATCGATGGATGTGTCCTTGAAGGGTAACTTGATGGGAAAATGGTTGGTAACTGACTGAGCAAAATTGACTACCGCAAACGAAATTCTAAACAATAGGGTACGCTCATGGATGACAAAAGCTGTTTGTATTATTTTTAAATGAATTTAGGTTCCATTCTATGAATTTTGACACCAACCGCGCACTCCTACAGTGAGTAATTCTTTTTCTGTGATTTTTCAAAGATTAAGCACAGTTATGAAGGGGGGTCTCGCCAAGGCGAGAGAGGTGCAGTGACTCCTCACCTTTTCCATAATAAAAAAAATTGGTACCGTGTGGCATAACCCTTGGGTATTCCAGAGGGCCTGAAAATAAGTTTTTTTTTTTTAGTTCACAGGAGTACGTGAAGTGTGCTTAGTCATAATTTTGTAATAAGTGAGAGAAAATAAAAAAATAAGAACATCAGGTGCGATGCATTACGCTTTCGTTGCGCACATTTAGGTGATATATATAGCTGAATGCACAAATTTTCTTAAGTATTGCTGTTTGTAGGTTTGTAGGGCAAGTTATATCGAATACACATACTGTGGAACTGAATATGTTTAAGTCGTGAAATTTTGAAGAAGTGTAGTTGTCCCTACACTTCTTCAAAATTTCACATCTTAAACATAACGAGAGATTTTATTGGCTCGACCAATGTTGAAGTTCGTGTAACAAGAGTAATTCATGAAAATGTTATCAAGAAAAGTCCATGAAATAGTTTTGTGAAAAAAGAAACATTTTGTCTATTTTTTATAGTTATTTACCTAATAATTGACTTTGAAAGCTGATTTTTCTACAGTTTTATTATGTTAGTAGTAGCCGCAATCTTTTACCCAGGATACGGTCGTCTACATACACGTTTGTCTGTAACTTGTACATGTGGTACCAGGATGAACGCCGATAAAATGGTCGACTTCTAGAATATTTTCTGAGTGAATAATTGAGCCGAACGTTGTTCCGTGGATTGGCCTCAGAAGAATTTGAATGAAAAACTGTCCCGCAGCATGACTTGATTAGCGAATTTTTTTATGTAACGTAGGCAACTCCTCTAATTGCCCTCAAGTAATTCAATAATAACCTAGTAGTTCTAGTAACCAAACAGGGACAGAAAATGTGTATAAAAATAGGTACTTTTTGTGTTTTAGTAACATGAGCTTTTGAGGTATCGTTTTCCATGTTTTTGGGGACGAGAAGACCGAATATGAAGTCGATTTTGACCAAAGAGTGGACAATTGAGTTCTACCAAATGTTTAGCTCCCAAAATTGATTTTTTTTTAATGAGTGAAAACCCTGGGAAATCGTCTGTAAGCACCATCAATTTGTATAATAACACTGAATAATGTGTCAACACGTGGATCAAGACGATTAAATGGCATTACCAGTGATCAAAGATAGTAAAAAAAAGGAGAGTATACCTAATTTGTGTTTTAGAGGCCAAAATTGATGGAAACCATCAGAAATAGCTATTTCGATTGTTACGCATGAAAGAAACAATAAATGAATAACCAACATTTCTGTAGGTGTGTGCAATAGAATAATAAACCCATGTGACAAGGACTTCGCAGCGTTTTTTTTGTTTTCACTAATACTAAAGCATGAAACAGTTATTGTGACACCCAAAAATGAGAATTTAAATAAAAAAAATTAAAAAAACTGGGAAGGGTTGAAGGGAACCAATAATCGAAAACAGAAACTGGGTCAAATCGAGTTTTGTGGGCAAAAAAATCGGTAAGATCACTAACAATCGACTGCATGAATCGATTACCTTGGCCAGCCACGGAACATGCGAGTTATGTTTTCATGGAGGCGGAAGATCGGTGGTCGCGTAACAAGGACGTTTCGGCACCGCTCGCTCGCCTCGCGCAGGTAAAACACTCACAAAAGCACTTAGCGCCCCTTCCCTACCTCAACACCATCCTCCACGCCTACTCATTTAAATGAACAGATCACAAAAGACCTCAGCTCTCGGCAAGGTCGCTCTCTCCCGATTAACAAGGCATTTCACGTAACAGGGTCCCCCTCCCTACCTCACCCCTTCAATAGGCGCCCTTGTACAGACACAACCTCAACCATTAATAGAATGCAGAGCCTCCGGTGGGAAGAATCCGAAACGGGGTCGATGTCCTCTCGATGGTAAATAATCGTAGAATGTCCCGTCAATTCAACCGTGAATCACCTTCATTCGAGAGAGAACTCGCGCATTCCGTTACAGGGAGAACTGATAGGTGTAACAACGGAGACAAACACCCCAACCAACCACTCAAACGCTATTGTTTCACATTTTGTCAGTTCCCGTTTTTTACAATGCATTTCAATTGCAAATGTTCACCCAAGAACTCTTGCGAACCAGGAAAAAACGCTGCAAAGTCCTTGTCACATGGGTTTATTATTCTATTGGACATACCTACAGAAATGTTGCTGTTCATTTATTGTTTCTTTCAAGCGCAGTAATTGAAATAGCTATTTCTGATGGTTTCCATTAATTTTCTCCCAAAAACAAGATGGGGATTTCAGACAATTCCCCCCCCCCCCCCCCACCTTTTTTTTTTAAAACTACTACTAGTGTTATCATACAAATTTATGGGAATTTCAGACAATTTCCCATGTTTTTGACTAATAAAAAATGAATTTCGAGAGCTGAACCTTTTGTTAGAACCTCAATTCTTCACTCTTTGGTCAAAATCAATTTCATATTCGGTCTTCTCGCCCTGACATACTGATGACATACTTTTGGGTAGCAGATGTATGAGAGGGAAAAGGGGGAATGAAAAACAGTATGAAGTTTGTTTCAGGAAACGATATCTGAACAACTTCAAGGTGGCTAACCTCCATCCTAATGGTACTACCTCAATAATATTTTACTGGTGGAGAACAAAGCTCCAACATACGAGTATGGGTGGAGGAGAAATGTTGTCAGAGGTTGTTGTCCAGTGAATTGTGCTCATCTGGGCAACCTCAAGGTGATCAACCTCCATCGTTAGGACGGAACAACTGTTGAGACTTGTAAACTGGGACACGGCATTAATCGCCTTCTGATGAGCTCAACATATTTTAATTATACTGACACTCTAAAGGGGGGAAAGGGGGTGGGGAAGCCAATAGATGTATGTGTTATCAAAGGGACAGGTTGTTAGTAAAGGAATCCTCGAAACCTTTGGGCTTATCCGTCTGGAAAGCCCTCAAAAAGTAGATGGAGTATGGTGTAGTGCTCAGTGCATACTACCAAACCACGCTCTGCTACCATGTGACGACAGAGTGTGACAGTGGGGGTGGACTCTCGAGAGTCCCCCTCCTAGGCCAGCGAGATTGTCACAGGTTAGGAAGGGATATCGATTAGGCTTCCACCAAACGACCCCATCTCCACCGGAAAAATAAACGACTAGAGAACAGCCACCGTCACAAGGTATGTCCAGTAGAATAATTATGACTAAACCCATGTGAAAAGGACTTAGCAGAGTTTTGGTTTATTATTCTGCGACTATGTATTCGCTCAGCAAAAATATTTTATAAAACCCCTCAAAATTTTTCTTTTACGTTTCAAGGTACGTAGATTCAGAAAATGACCGTCCGCCGGGCGCCGTATCACGCGTACCGGCTTCACTTTGGGTCTAAAAAATTCGTTCTTTCGCATACATGCTCCATTTGGGCCTTAGTTGTGTCCCGAAACTGTCCAACCAGATCGGAATATACCCAGTGGTGTGATGAGTGAAAATGGGTATAAATGCTTGTTTTTATAACACGAGCTTTTGAGGTATCGTTCTCCACGTTTTGTGGGACGAGAACATGTAATATGAAGTCGACTTTGACCAAAAAGTGGAAAATTGAGGCTCTATCGAAGTTTCAGCCTTAAATTCACGTTAAATTTTGGTCTAAAATCGTCGTTCTTCCGCACTGTTTGGGTCCCCGTTTCGGAACACATTTGGGTCCTAGTTGTGCTCCGAAGCTCGGCAGCCCGATAGGCATACACCCAGGGGTTGTTATGGAAGAAAAATGGGTGTAATAATAGGGAATTTCGAGGGATTTTTGAGGTTTTAGTGAACATGAGCTTGTGAGGTATCGTTTTTCCATGTTTCTTAGGGTTTTTTTTTTTCTAATTCATATTTTATTATTGCTCCAAGATATATATCTTATTAACAATGTTCTTCTGACCTAATTATATTACAATACATGGCATTTAGGGCTAACGATACATAACTTAGTCCTTTGTCTTTCCGATTTATCGCACACACTCACTTCCTACACAAGCTCATGTGGTTTAGTGCGCTTAAGGCGCCGCGTCAACTCATGTACTTCGAGAAGCTGGACCACTTCTTCATTAACATGGTTTTTAAGTCTCTCAAGATGAGCGTTAGCGCGCAGCTTTATCACTTGGTCGACGCTTTCCATCTCAAGGTCGCGATGTAGAGCGTCGTTGCGGATATACCACGGCGCATTGGTTATGCATCGTAGTACCATATTCTGAAAGCGTTGTATAATCTGCCTGTTTGATGGGGCCGTGCAGCCCCACAGTTGTGCTCCGTAGACCCACGAGGGCCTCAGTACTTGAGTGTACAGAAGCCGTTTATTTTGAAGTGACATCGTTGATCTCCGTCCAATGAGCCAGTACATTTTCCTGAATTTTAAGACAAGTTCTGTCTTTTTCTTTCTCAAGTGTTCCTTCCACCGGAGCTTGGCGTCTAGCGTCATGCCCAGGTATTTGGCGTGATTCGAGTAGGGAATCACCACATTGTTGAGAAAAGCCGGGATGTAGTTGATCTTACAGTTGGTGAAATCGACGTGCACCGACTTTGTCTCATTCAGTTTGATTCTCCATTTAGCAGTCCAGCGAGTGATTTTGGAGATTGATCTGTTGAGTTTGCTGATGGATTCATTGTTGTTCTCCCCAACCGAGAGAACCACAGTGTCGTCTGCAAAAGTTGCTGTTGTGTTGCAGTCTAGGTCTGGTAAGTCGCTCGTGTACAGTATGTATAGGAGGGGGCCTAATACACTGCCTTGAGGGACACCAGCGTTAACTATTTTTGGTTCTGAGTATGCGTCATCTTGTCTGATGCGGTAATACCGATTTGACAAGTAGGAATCCAGTAGCTCCACGTAATGAATGGGAAGCATCTTTTTTAGTTTATGTTTTAGGCCTTCGTGCCACACTTTGTCAAAAGCCTGAGCAACATCAAGAAAGATCGCCGAACAGACTTTCTTTTGCTCCAGCGCTTCTTCAATGATATTGACGATTCGATGAATTTGATCTATGGTCGAGTGCTGACGTCGAAATCCGAACTGATGCTTGGGAATCAGCTTCCGTTCTTCAATTATGCCAAGGAGTCTTTTACTGATCAATTTTTCGAACACTTTGGATAGCACAGGCAACAGTGAGATGGGCCTATAAGATGTTACTTGATCAGCTGGCTTACCAGGTTTTTGTACCATAATGATTTCCGCCATCTTCCATAGCTGGGGTACATGCCTATGTTTGATGGCAGCGTTAATGATTTGGGTAATTTTGACAATAGCTTTTCGAGGTAACTGGTGCAGAATTTTTCCTGTGATAAGATCAAAACCAGGAGCTTTCTTAGGATTTATCTCCTTTTTAATCGTTTTTTGTACTTCTTTTATCGTTACATACGGTATTCTTATTTCTGGCTCGAGCGGCGATGTCTCTTCAAGGTTAGGCTCACCCAGGGACCTGGAGTTCGGTGCGAATACACTAGTAAGGTGTTCCGCAAACAAATCAGCCTTGCTTTGACTATCACTAACCCATTTACCCCTATCATTCCTAACAGGCGGTGCTTGAACTATAGGTCTCATGAGATATTTTGCGGCTTTCCACAGGGAGTAGTCAGTGTGGCGGTCACTGGTTAACTCTCTGAGGTACTTTTCAGTTGATTCATCCTTAATCATCTGAATCATGTCTTTCAATTCCTTAGCAGCCTTGTGCCATTCAGTTTTATGTTTTGGCCTTCGGGTACGTTGCCATTTTTTTCTTGCTTTCCGTTTTAATTTTATAGCTTCAACTATTTCTCTCGGGTAGTTAATTCCCTTGAGCCTTCTTCTAACGGATGGTGTGTTCTTCCATGCCGCTTCTTGGATAGTACATACAATTTGTTCGAGCTCCCGATCTATGTCATCTAGTGTTTGTGGAGGCTCCTTCAGTTGTAATTTTTTGCATACATCAATTTTGAATCCTTCCCAGTCGGTTTTGTCATTAGCCAGGGCAGGGTTGTAAGGTCTGTAAATAACCTGCTCACTAAGCGTCATTATTATTGGAGAGTGATCCGAGCTCAGGTCGCAGTTACCTTCCACAAGTACATATTTTGACGATACGTTTTTGGCGATAAATAAGTCTATTAGATCCGGCGTTTTATTTGGATCTGATGGCCAGTAGGTAGGCTTTCCCGATGAAAAGGTTTGACAGCTGCTAGTAAGTATAGCTTGATGCAGTTCCCTTCCTCTTTGTAGAGTTAGTCGTGATCCCCAGTTTATGTTCTTTGCATTGAAATCTCCACCTAGAATGAAACGATTGCCTAGTTGGTTAAAAATCGACTCAAAATCTGTAGTTTTGAGTTTTGGTTTAGGTGGACAGTAAATACTCGCCACAGCCATCTGATATATTTTAGTTTTGATCATGACTGCACTTACTTGGAATTTTTCATTTTCTACTTTTATTAACTCATGATGGGATATATGGTCTCTGATTATCACCGCGCTCCCACCTCTTGCTTGGTTGCTGGGGTGAATTGCATGGTAGCACCTGAACCCCTTCATGTTGCAGAATGATTCCTTAGTAAAGTGTGTTTCAGATACAACGCAGATGTCAATGGAATTTGTGTTTAGGACAACCTGCAGCTCATCCTTCCGGGGGAGGAGGCCATTAGCATTCCAGCACATTATTTTGAGGCTGTTCATGATTTGTTGGTACGGTCTCGTCCAGACCTGCTTTCCAGAGCCCCGATTCTCTTATTCATGTTGACCATTTGCACTTCCACCCGGTTCAGCTGTTCAAGAATTTTTTGAAGCGGGTCTTCTTGGACTGGTGCTTGCTGAATCTTTTGTAGATTTTTCATGACGTTAGCATAGGATTTAAGGTTGATGTCTGATTGTGGGTTCCACTCCACTTTCTTCTGATTGTTCATCATGGGTTTCTTCACTTGAAACTTTGATTGGGGTTGGCTGTCAGGATTCTTTTTGGTTTTGACGTCCCGAGCTTTTTGTGCTTCAATAGCCACAGGACATCCTCTATAATTAGCTGTGTGTTCATGTGATTTACAGTTTACACACCTTGGGCTGACATCAGCAGGCTTTATACAGGCTATAGTTTCATGGTCCCGACCACATTTAACACACTTAGGTTCCCGACCACAATAGTTTTTTGTATGTCCAAAGAATTGACATTTTTTGCACTGGGGGATTATCTTTGATGCCCTGATCGGTTCAACAGTAACGCGACCACTCATCAGTACTTTTATTTCATAAATCCTATCAATTTTTTCGGTGTGGTGGAAATCCACCATGACCATGTCAAGTGGTTCCTTAGTTTTCCATGCTAGCTTTCTTGTGACTTTGACCACATTGAAACCATGTTTTTTTAATTCTTCCAACACAGCATCTTCCTTCCAGGATTTGTGGATGCCCTTGATCATGACATTGATTGGCTTATCTTGTTTATTTTGGAAGGTGTAGTGAGCATATTTTTTTTCTTCGAGCAGTTTACTTATTTGACGGTATTCGTCAGAGGTCTCGGTATTGACCTTTCCGGTATTTTTTCCCACAGAAGTAATGATAGCGTTTTGTACCACGCCCTTTACAACAGACGCTAGATCTGGGAATGATTCTACTTTTTCTACGTAAATAGGGGGAGGTTTTGGCGCTACCTTTGTCACTGGTTTTTTACCTTTACTCTGCTGATCATGATCATTTTTTGAGGAACTATTTCCCTTTTTCCTTTTTTTGTTTTCTTGCTTCTTCCAGTCTCCTGTTTCATATTCTAGCATTTCGTCATCAGTGTAATACTCTTCATCTTTTTGATACTTCCAGATGTACAATAACTAGGTCCAGAGGGATTCTCTTTTTCTTTTATATTGAAGGCACTAACACCTTGACTATTTTTTTTGTTTAGTTTGGAGATTTCTTGGACAGCTTGCTCCAGTAAATCGGTCAGATAGGACACACATGTCCTATAGGCTTTAAATTCTTCTTTTAGCTGCTCATCCGCAGGCACTAAATAATTTTTTGATAGGCCCTCACGGGCGTTAAAAATTGCCTCCTTATAGATTGAGAACTCACCTTCATCATCAGTTTCCATATTGCCACCTCAGCGCTCAGTAGGGTAACATTTGTCCATAGGCCCTCCTCCAAAAAAGGAAGGATTGCACATTAAGGAGAGCCGGTCCACTCAGGACTACGCTTCTCCCCCTCCCCCGCAAGCGGAGGAGGAAGACTCGCCCCCCCCTGGTTGACCAGGTGAGGGGGGCGGAGTGATTGTTACTCACCACTCACGAGCCCCGCAGGGGTGGGTCAAAGACCTACCCCCCTGCAGGTACCTGTTCGCATAATGCACCGCAGGAAACGGCCGAGCTTTCTAGCGCGCTCTACCAGCTGAGCAGGCTGGTTCCCGAGTTAATAGCATAACTCACATGCCGAGGTGCATTCCCCGGGAACGAGTTCCCAGGGGATGCCTCCTCTACCCCTAACGCACCTGTGGGACAAGCCCTGGGCTGGGGTATGCGTCAACCACGACCCCCACGATTCCTACCTCAATTGGGGGGGCAGACCTGTGGTGCTTTGCTAAAAGCGGTGCACCTGTGGCCCGGGGCTCCCCCCTCCCGTGGTACTGGTTTGGAGATGGAGGATTCCCAGTTTCCTGGTGTCCTCTCTGTCTCCTAAAGCCTGACCAGATAACAGGCTCGGGGTCAGAGAATTTGTACCTGACCCCTTCCTGCTCTTCTCAATTCAGCTCAGTAGGGTAAGTGAGAGAGGGCCGGCATTGTGTAATAATTTGCCTTTTGAGAATGGAGGACACTCACCCAATTTGAATTTATTTGCATGCAATTTAATTAAATTTTTCGAAAAAACGCCTCGTATGTCAACTCGCGCCGTGAATCTCCTCGCCATGCTGACCCACACAACCTGGGTGTGTTGCGGGTTCGAGAGTCTTACAACTCGACCCAGTGGCTTAGCTCGACCGAACCCCTCCCAGAGCCGGCGCACCTGTCGGACGAGGTTGAATCGACCCCCCCCCCCCCCCCCGCGCACCCTCCTCACCTTACCTCACCTGGGGGCGCCCCCCCACATCCAATGGCAGAGGGACATTCTCAAACCACTACCCCCACCACCACCCAGACTTCAGGCTGGTTCCACACGAGGTCCCACCTCCTTCCATCACCTGACCGGGGTAGTATCCGGCAAAGATGCCTCCGTCACTCTACCGTTGAAATGCGAGGGGGGGTTCCAATTTTCACCCGCTAGAAATTTCAATATCAGAAGGGACTTGAATAGCCCACAATTAATTCTGTACTTGCGTGGGAGTCGCTCGTGCGTTGAGCAGAAATCATTCTCAGCTGGCCCCACACTCACATGAACTTGGAGGGAATACGATTAAAATTCAACCGTATTTACACGAAATTCATGCGAATATAAACATATTCCTACAATACTCACATAAACTTCGAGGAAATACGATAAAATTCGAGCATATTTACACAAAATTCGTGTGAATATGATCATTTTCCTAAGATTTAACGTGAGATTCGAGTGAATACCACGATACATCTACCATCAAGACATTTCGATGCACGTCATACCAGATGCACGCCGCCTCCAGCACCCAACCGACGGCTCAGGTCACCATGGGTAGCACCTACACCACCGTAAAATTCGATCCCACATTACATAGGGGTGGTTAGTGCAGATATTTGAGGGGAACCACGACAGGGAATAAATTATAGCTTGGAACAGGTGGTGTCGACCCAGTGATCCTAAGACAGTTGCCTACCGGGTGAGCAACACCTACAATTTTCCACAAGTACGTTTGCTTTCGATTTGCGGGGGGGGGAGTCGGATGTAAGTGCCCCCCTTTAGAGGCAAATTTTTATTAATTCTTAAACACAACCCTTCAATATGATCCAAAGTCCACCCACTCTTTTTTTCAATTGACTCTCTTCCATTTCATTTTTCAGTGTTTCACTAAATTTATTAACAACATCATCGAGATTTGTATCGGCATGTATTGTTGTTGCATGTTGTTTCTGGTTTTGAACGCTGATGTTCAGACCTAGCTGATCCGACTACGAGAATGGGAGAACAGGAGCGAGGAGGAGCCACGATCTCGCGGGGTCCCCAGCTGCAGGGACCCCCTCCAGTTCGCCCCCCAGGTCTTGGTGTGGCAGTGGGAGGCCCGCTGGGGTTCCGCGAGATCGCGGTTCCTCCGCGCTCCTGTTCTCCCATTCTCGTAGTCCGGCCAGCTAAGTCTGAAAATTCAAATGCTTCTCCCCACCACTTCCCCATATCTGCGGGTATGGTCTCTCCGATTTAATCCCGCCGTCACCGGCGCCGCTGACGCCGCTAGGTAGGAATACACAACAAACAACGGGGGTGGGTGCATGATGCCGCGGGAGTGGTCTGTCATAACCGCAACCTGTCACCTGTCACTTTTGATGAGAGGGCATCATACGTAAAAATTTTTGTAAACACACAGGCTCCATTTGGGCCCTAGTTGTGTCTCGAAACTTTGCAGCCCGATCGGAATATACCCAGGGATGTTATGAGTGAAAATGGGTATAAAATCAACATAATGCAAGGAGGTCCTGCGCCTTCCTCGGTTGTAATATAATATTTTACACAGAATCACACAGTTATTAAATCCACAGTTATTAAATCCGTTGCAAAGGATAATAATTAAATAAAATCAATTGACATATCGAATGAAAATACCATCCGAAACAAAATTTCTATGTTGTATGGAGATACCTACTGCAAAAAAAACACAAACGGTGCGTACAGCTTCCGTACAAGTACGCAACCACGAGGGACATTTTATGTCTTAGCGCTCCCTCCCGCACCCACACCAAGTACTTCGTACTTAATTGTTTTGGTCACCTAGTCCGAACAGCCTTCAGTCCCAATTAGTTCGGATTAGCCGGACTCCACTGTATTATGTACGTAAACATTCATTTAAACAATCACGCGCATACCGCAGCTTGTTGGCCACGCAGTCCGCAGTGGTTAACGTAGTATTGTCAGGTAAATCGAGAGCTATCCAACGAGTGGTGAACGATTTTTGTACGATGATAACTGGCAAAGATAAAGTTCCGTAGCAACGAATCGGTTGTAAGCGAAAATCATCAGAAATATTTTCGTGCCGTTGTTTCCGTTGCATGTCCCGCGTTTCATGCCCCGCGTTTCATTTTCGAGTTTATGTAGCAAAGTAAAGACATAAAATGTCAAAAATATATTAATCAACGAAACAGTCGCGATTTAGCGTTTTGTAATTCTGTGACCATGTCTCTAGAACAAAGATCTTTGCTTCATTTAGTAGCTATAGCGGTTCACTGTGTATCAATGAACTAGCCAGGGATGGTTTTTTTCGTATAGAAATGGCACCATAGTTTGTTCTGCGTGTAATTTAGAATTGAATGTAAATGATCTTATACAGGCGGACGTGGTGATCATTTTTTGGCATGCGAACCTACGTGTCCTTTTTATTGAGCGATGCCAGATATTTACGTTACCTGATTTCCATTTAATCGGTATTTGTACGCCGTCGCACGTATATGCTGAGGGTCTCATACATCCATCATGTGTTGAACATGATAATGATTGTGCAACGGTGGGGTGTGCAACTTGCTGTACGCAATGAACCTGTAAAATTTGTATGAGTAATACAATTGAAATTTTAGTTATACCTATCGTGTTTCCACGTGAGTACTTAGGTACGTGTAGACAGGGTAGTAGTTGCATCGATTTTTGTCCAATATGCAACGCGTTGGGGTGGTGGGATTATTTAAATGGAACGAATTCGGCAATTTGATTAGTTTCGCCCGCAGTACCAACTCGTCTACTGCCTTGCGGTCGAAGATGAACCCACAAAGCGGTATTTTTCGCTACGTTTTGGACGTGGCGATGTCCCAATCGGCGCAGGGGGTTTATTATATACATGAATTGGCCATTTTCCCAGATTTCAGCGAGCTTGAGGGACGTCGTAGCCACCATGTGTTCAGACTCCCCCACCATCTGAGAGGAGACCCGCAAATTCGTTTTGCGAGTAGAAATATCCACGGATTAAGGCCGAATACCGGCACAGTGCCCTATTATCGAATACGGGAAATCATGCGAAGATATGCTTCGAGTGATAGAAGATTAACACACCTCTATACGAAGGGTGTAGACAAAATTCGGGCTTTGAGAATTGCCGCGGGCCTGGATCTGAATCTCATATTTATGAACATCGAAAATTTTGGCTCAAAACCATATAGAATCCTGAGGGGGGAGGGAGGGCCAGATGAGAATGGAATTTGCTCCACGCACGAGCGACTCCCACGCAAGTACGGAATTAATTGTGCGCTATTCAAGTCCCTCCTGATACTGAAATTTCTATCGGAGGAAAAAATGGAATCAATGGATTATTTGGAAGAGGGGGACGGGAGTGGAAGCGAGGTGAGCTCCCTGAAAGGTTGATTTCCATCTAGATCCCGTGGATTTATGAGTGTAAATGCTGGGGCAATCATTCCTTCGGGGCAGATTGAGGTTGGACAATCGACCCCGCTGAACTTTCACATCTAAACACGATGCGGATTCATCCACACCCACCGCATTGTCTTATCGAGGGCTATGACGCTTCAACAACAGGAGCTCCAGCGTTTGAACTTGTATGTGTGATTTTCGTTACATTCCTGTTTGCCTAACACAGATCTTCAAATAATTTAACATCTTGTCGTCGGTGGGACGCCCCAGCAACGGTTGAACGACTGTGCCAATCTCTAGAATCGACCCTCAATAAGGCTATTACCTGCAGCGAGCCAATCCCACGCTCGCGGGACACAATCAACACTACACGGACCGTCAAGTTCAGCAATAGCGAGTTCCAGACAAATACCAGACTGCCGGGCGCCGCGCGGAGTGGAGGCTCTTCAGCACGGGCCGCCGAGATCAGCGAACCCGAGAACAACCTACAAAACCTATCGAACGGGCCACCTGGTGGGAACAAGGGCCATTCTTCCGCACGCCCGTGTACGGCAGGCGTAGGAGGCGCCGCCACGCAAAGGATATTATTTATAGCGCATTCCATTTTACTGATTATCCCCGGTTTTATCCCACTACCCATGTTAACTCGGCACCACGATGTATAATGTGTGGGTTTGCATCGTTGGTGGATTCACGCGCGTGATTGTACCAGGACACGTGCGGGGCGGTCAGGCTGTGGGATACTCTTCCCTTCCACGCGGGCTGACGCGTGGATTAAACCTAAATTTAAAGTAGGCGACAGAGTGCGGGTTTCGAAAGTTAAAGGTATTTTCACGAAGGGGTATGAGCCAAATTGGTCGAATGAGCAGTTCACCATTTATAAGATACGTAACGAACCCGTCCCAAGTTTCTACCTGAAGGATATTTACGACTCCCCCATTCAAGGTAGGTGGTATAACGAGGAGCTAAAACGTACAGACTACCCAGACTCGTACATAATCGAAAAGGTACTCAGAAGATCCAATGGAAGAGCACTCGTAAGTTGGTTGGGTTTCTCACCAAAGTTTGACTCGTACGTCCCGATCAAATCGCTTGAAAATTAGCCCGTTTAACGCCAGGCGAGGGGAGGTAAGGTTGTAGGATGGAGAACAGATCCCGCATGACAGCTTGGACATGCGGGCTTGCATCGTTAGTGGATTCATGGCGTGACTGTGACAGGACAGGTGAGGGGCGGGCACGGTGAGGGCTGCTATGAAATAACAGGACCCCCAAGGCAGGTGGACCGCGGCGTCAAGAGTCGGAAGGCAGCATTACCACACGGCCCGAGGCGCAAATTATTACACTCAAAGCCGACTGTCTCTCATACCAGAGAGGGCCGGCATACCACGGGCCGCCGAGATCAGCGAACCCGAGAACAACCTACAAAACCTATCGAACGGGCCACCTGGTGGGAACAAGGGCCATTCTTCCGCATGCCCGTGTACGGCAGGCGTAGGAGGTGTTACCACGCAAAGGATATTGTTTATAGCGCATTCGATTTTACTGATTATCCCCGGTTTTATCCCACTACCCATGTTAACTCCACAGCGCGATGTATATTAACAAATTATGTAGTCTTCCCCTGATGTGTTTGTTTTCATTCTACCCGACGCCCACTAGATTAAGTTATTCTATTGTGAGGGAAATGATTTTTTCCCTTGGCGATCGCAAGAACATAGGTCGGGTGGGGGGTAAGGTCCCCGCATGACAGCTTGGACGTGCGGGCTTGCATCGTTAGCGGATACACGACGTGACTACGGACAGGACAGGTGAGGGGCGGTCACGGTGAGGGCTGCTATGAAATAACAGGACCCACAAGGCAGGTGGACCGCGGCGTCAAGAGGCATTCCCACGCCATCTCTCGACAAACTCAAATACTATATTCCGACCTTGTAATTCAGCTGGTCCAGAACCCCACACACGAGCCATGGTGAGGGGGGGTGGTTTGAGAATGTCCCTCTGCCATTGGAAGCGGCGGGAGCGATCGCAAGAACATTGGTCAGGTGGGGGGTAAGGTTGTAGGATGAAGCCACTGGGTCGAGTTGTAAGACTCTCGAACCCGCAACACACCCAGGTTGTGTTGGTTAGCATGACGAGGAGATTCACGGCGCGAGTTGACATACGAGGCGTTTTTTCGAAAAATTTGATTAAATTCCATGCAAATAAATTTAAATTGGGTGAGTGTCCTCCATTCTCAAAAGGCAAATTATTACACAATGCCGGCCCTCTCTCACTTACCCTACTGCGCTCTGAGGAAACCCCGCGGTTTATTTACACAAACACGCCCGAGGTCGGGTCTGTATTTACACTTCCTAGCCGGGCACTCACTGAGATGTTGACTGCTCGGAGGTCGAATCGGGACTTCGGGTCCTAGTTGTGCTCCGAAGCTCGGCAGGCATACACCCAGGGGTTGTTATGGAAGAAAAATGGGTGTAATAATAGGGAATTTCGAGGGATTTTTGAGGTTTTAGTGAACATGAGCTTGTGAGGTATCGTTTTTCGATGTTTCTTAGGGTGAGAAGACCGAATATTAAGTTGATTTTGACCGAAGAGTGAAGCATTGAGGTTTAATTGAGGGTTTAAGCTCCCGAAATTCATTTTTTATGAGACAAACACCTGGGAAATCGTCTGAAATCATCATACATTTGTAGAATGACACCAGCAGTAGTATCAACAGTTGAATCAATACAGTTAAATGGCAATATCAATTATCGAAGATAATCTGTAGGGGGAAAAAACCAAGCCTTATTCGTGTTTTCTGGGGCCAAAATAGGTGGAAACCAACAAAAATAGCCCATTAAATAATTGCACATAACATAAAAAAATAAATAAACAGCCAACATTTCTGTACGTGTGTCTAACAGAGTAATAAACCCATGTGACAAGGACTTTACAGCGTTTTTAAAATTTATCTTGAGCATGGGAATGTATGAAACCACGCGGAGCATTGTACGTCCAGCCGTTCGTGCACACCAAAAAGCCTCGTCAACAAGATCGTGAATCAAACGGTATAAATCCGGACCGGATATCATCGCTAGCGAGCACCTGATTATAATCAAGGATGGCTGTATGAAGTCGAATTGGTTGTTCTGTAACATTTCATCTGTTTCCAGCAGGCACAATCCGGTGTTCTTGCGTCGTTATTAATTTTCGGATGTTTATAGCGTTTACAAATTTATTTCAGCACTTCGCAATTTTATTTGAACCATTTACTGTTTTATTTCAACGTTTTGCAAATGTATTTAAACCCTTTAAAAATGTTTTTATACCTTTTGCTATAAACATTTTTGGCGGAAAACTAAAGAGGTACAATGTCGACATACATTACAAAAAGCCTTCTCAGCACTGGTGAACATGGCTGCAACAACTTGAAGGCCATTTGCGATGAAGCCATAAAAGCTGTTACTGCGTTTGATCGGTGAAATTGAGTACTGTCACTGATCAAAGTCTTTTTATAAAAATTGTAAAAAGTTTAAAAACATTGTAGCGTGAAATTTCTCCGGACGTTTAAATTCAGCGGTTGCGGCGAGTTCTGATCAGCTGACGTTTCCCGAGGCGCCCCCAGGAAGTGCTGCCACCTGATGGCACAGCCGGAAAACGCGCACTGGCACACGTGCACAATGATATTGTTCTTTTGTTCTCCCTTCTCGTTGATGAAGTGCTACCATCCCGTAAAACCTGTACAGTTAATACCTATTTCAAGTTGAATTACGGACTCGGACTGCCGTGTATTATACCGTCAGATCATCGTCGATGCCCACGGACTTCAGAAAAGAAGCAGACGACTTAGAGTGGGATTAATAGACCGATCTCAAGTGTGAGTGTCACTCACACTCGCGGAAGTCTCTGAGCGCCTCAAGTCAGTGACGAACTCGGGAGTGGTATTAATAGACGGAGTGAGACTCTCACTTACCTGAGTGAGTTTGGATTGTACTTGAGATTACCATGAAGAAGGTTTCCTTTCAAACTGCGTATCCACCATGGCCCATCTCCGTGAGGACAGCAAATAGAAAAGAAGAAGAAGAGGTTTTCTTCTAGGGAGGTTACTTTTTACCAGGTTATCGTGTGTTTTCCTTTACATTTTCCGAGGTTTCGCTGGACTTCCTTTCCAAAATGATGGAAAATAAACCGAAACGTACAGTATTCACCGAAGACGAGAAGTTCGTCCTAAGGGAGGTGGTATTGAGAAGGAAGAACAATGTTCAAGGATGTCATCCTTGAAAACAAAAAACGCTGCAAATTATTACACAAAGAAAGGTTCATTATTTACCTGTAGGTATAGATGCCCCTTCTGCGTAGATCACTGTTTTCTGCGTCAATACCCTCGAGCTCCCCCCAGGAAAGCCCTAAATCGAGTGCTGCAGCCGGCCCCTTGAATTAAAGCGAATTAAAGTTTCCTAGCAATTCGCGGGATTCAATAATTCAATAATTAATTATTTGCAGTTATTCATGAAGCATAAGGCAAATAATAAAACGCTGTGTAATAATTTACCTGCATAGATGCCCCTTCTGTGTAGGTACTATAATTTACCGTTGTGTAATAATTTGCTCATCAGTAATACTTCAAACGATTTTTCAAGTTGCAAAAGTACCTATCAACAAAATCCAAAACAGCCTTCACTTTTCAAACGGAATAATATCGCGGAACAACCAACTCGACTTCACACAGCCAACCGTGATTATAATCAGGTGCTTCCTCCCTGGTGATGATATTTGGGCTGAATGTATACGTACCTATACAATTTGATTCACCCTCCTGTTGACCAAGCCTGTCGGTGCAAACTTGGGGGCCTTACTGTGACGTACAATGCTCCGGGTGGTCTCAAAAAATTCGTAAATTTAAAACCGTAAAAATATTCATGTAAAAAAAGGTTTTTTTCACCCCTTAGAGATGACTGACAGTACCTAATGCAGAGCTTCGAGGACCAAGTAGACCCCGAATGGGACCTATAAACAGAATTTCGTCAATTTTGGCTCATGGTAACTAAGAAAAGTGCTAAGTACGGCGGACAAACAGCAATTTTTTTTATTGCATTTAAGAAATCTACATACCTTGAAACGTAAACCATCCAATTTTGAGGAGGGGTTACAATTTTTTTCATGCTCGATTCCACAGGTTCATTATTGAAAATAATAAACCAAAAAGTAGGTACGAGCAAAATGAGGTGCTTCACAATCTGCTAAAAAATAACCTAGATCTCGGCATAGAGAAGAAAGAAAATGAGATACTGTTGGCTAGAAAAATGTTTGAAGGAAACAGAAGTTATGGCAAAGTTGCGACCTGTTGAAAAAAAAATAGCGTTTTTTCTATTTTTTTTAACAGCGTTGTTTTTATTGCATTTTATTTTGTAACAGTATTTAATATCTCATTAGAAAAATGTCTATGTATAAACGCATTTCCACCTGTCCCCTTCCCGCAGCAAAGCATTTCGTGCAGTAAAGCCCAGGCCGGTACTATGCGAAGAGTGTTTGGCAGTTTGTACTGCAACTTGTACACAGATAGTCGTCATACTTGTCATCATATTCGTCGAATTCCATTGTAGCAATGAATAATAATATACCTAACGTAAATCTGTATCTAATAAAAAATAAAAAGGTAAAACGTATATCTAATAATAATAATAATAATAATATGTAATGAAAACAATATTCCTAACGTTAATCTAGTGAAAACGAACTGATAACAATGAAACACCGACGCTAAACTGATAAGACTCTCACTCAAGGTACCTATGGCGGTTACTTGAGTATTTGGCTGTAGGAGCGGAGTCTCGAATAGACTTGAGGGGCTGACGTTCCCAAGTGTGGTTTATTAATACCGATTGGTGACTTGAGGACTCATCTTCCAATACTTGAGTGCTACTGACCCTCAAGTACGGACTATTAATCCCACTCTTATATCCCCGGACTGGCCAACGACTCTTTTGGAGTACCTTCGTTCCTTACCGGTATGCCCTGTTCCACCGTAAATGTCTCGTACCGCCTCGAAAGGAATATTCCGTTGAATAAAAGAAATTTCGACAGTTTCAGGTATTGAGAATAATTCCCGACTTTGACTACGAATCCCGAGTGCCTCCTAGTTCTACTAGCGCCTACCTACCGACGAAAATTCAGGAAGTTGATTTTAATCCTTCCCTTCTCCCGATCTCGACATCCTACCTACCTATCTCGACTATATAAATTTATAACATTTTATGACATTTTATTCCACGGCCGTCGGAAAGTATGTAAGTACTACCTACCAAATAAGTTTCCATAAGTTTGTTGGTTACATCTGTGAATCAAACCCTGAGAAAGTCATCATTTCATTTCAAAGTTTCCTTTCATTTTATACTATTCTGCACGAAATAAAGTGCCTGACATATATCGTTTATTTATTCAAAGTACCTATTCGTGGGTTCACCCCCACCTGATATAGTTGTCACAACATTTGTAAAAGTTTTGAATACATTTGTGAAAGGTTGAACTAAATTTGTAAAAGGTTTTAATTAAAACTGTTAATAGTTCAAATAAATTTGTAAATGCTATATAATTCAAAATGTAATTATTGTAACACTGCAGTCTTCCCCACTCACCGAGACAATAGTAATTTACGAGCATAAAATTATTCGAGTTGGTTTGTTTTGAGGGCCATTTGCGATGAAGCCATAAAAGCTGTTACTACGGTTGATCGGTGAATTTGAGTATTGTCACTGATCAGAAGTCATTAAAAAAATTCTAAAAAGTTTAAAAACATTTGTGAAAGGTATGAATACATTTGTGAAAGGTTGAACTAAATTTGTAGAAGGTTTAAACAAAACTGTAAATAGTTCAAATAAATTTGTAAATGCTATATAATTCAAAATGTAATTGTAACACTGCAGTCTCCTCCACTCACGGCGACAAGAGTAATTTAGGAGTATAAAATTATTCGAGTCGGTTTGTTATGAGCTTGCCACAACCAAATTATTTGAGTTGGTTTGTTTTGAGGGCCATTTGCGTTGAAGCCATAAAAGCTGTTACTGCGGTTGGTCGGTGAATTTGAGTATTGTCACTGATCAGAAGTCGCTTTAAAAAAAATTGTAAAAAGTTTAAAAACATTTGTGAAAGGTTGAACTAAATTTGTAGGTTTAAATAAAACAGTAAATAGTTCAAATAAATTTGTAAATGCTATATAATTCAAAATGTAATTGTAACACTGCAGTCTTCCCCACTCACAGAGACAATAGTAATTTACGAGTATAAAATTATTCGAGTTGGTTTGTTTTGAGCTTGGAAAATGTGACCGTGGAAATGCGAGGGTTCAAACAACTGCGAGGAAGAGCTAAGCGCAGGTGGTGGGTGTGGTGCGGGGGGGGGGGGGGGGGCTCTGATGTTTACACTTAGTTTGCCGAGTTAAGTGGTAGTTGGAAAAGGGCGGGGAAGGCGGCAGATCTAGGCATTTGTGTAGTCGACGATAAAAGGGACTCACTTAATTAAACGATAAGAGATAGGTAGTGAGGAGGAGGAGGAGGGGGGGGGGGGAGTTATTGCGATGCAGAGTGAGAAGGTATCTCTTTTGACGAGCGATATGAGAATGGATTAATTAGCGCTACGGTGGCGGAGGTGGGGGGGATGAAGTTGGGAGTTGCGTTCGTGGCGGAGTTGGGAAAAGTAGAAGAGGACGAAGGTAATGAGGGGTTGGGGGGTCGTGACAGGACGAAGTGAAGCGACCGGGTGGGGGGGGGTGGGGTTTCTCGAGGGTACGAGAGGGGGGGGGGGGGGTAAGCCCTCCGACCCTTCCACGGCCCAAGTACTCTCAGGGAGGGGTAGTATTGACGCAGGTATGACGTCACTGACCGGTTACCTTGGCAACATTACACCCCCACCCTCGCAACCGCACCGCCCCCGCCAACTCTTTCTTTGCTTCCAAATGGCTTTTATTTGTGAGTCCCAGAGCCTCCCCCCCCACCCTCCCGCCGCCCGGCTAACCCATCACGTCCTCTTAACTTCCCTTCGCTCTCACTCCCTCGCTCGCTCTTTTTCACTCCCTCACAACCAAACCTTCCCAGTCCCGAAAATATAAAAGGCCCATCCCGGGGTCCCCGGCCACTTTATCATATTACCCTTGCAACAGCGGGAGAGTCGGATGATGTGGCGAAGGGGGGGGGGGGGGGGGGAGATATAAAGAAGCGATGGATAAAGCCAATGGATATGAGTTGGGGGGGGGGGGGGGGGGTTCTGGCGCTAAAAACTCCGTTTTACAGTTTTAACGCTTCCCGTACACTAACCCCCCCCCCCCCCCCCCCCCCCCACCGCAACACGTCCATCGCACCACCCCATCTCCTCCGCCGTAATTCATTTTTATTCAAATTTCATTCCGCATAAATCCGCCAAGTGCGGCACTGCGAAGCGCTGCCACTTACGATACAATTACAGTATTTCACCTCCTTACGATCTTCGTTACGTTCCTCAACACAACCACACAACAAAACGCTGCAAAGTCCTTGTCACATGGGTTTATTATTCTACTGGACACGCATACAGAAATGACGGCTGTTCATTTATTGTGTCTTTCATGTGCAATAATTGAAATATGTAGCTGTTTTTGATGGTTTCCACCAATTTTGTTCCCGAAAACACGAATTAAACTCCTTTTTTAAATTTTATTTTAATACAAATTACCTTTGATCATTGAAAGTGCCAACTAACTGTCTTGATTCACCCTGTCGATACAACAGGGTAGTCTTACTAACCAAATTCATGGTGATTTCAGACAACTCCCAGGTTTTTGACTTAAAAAAAAAAAAAAAAAAAAAAAGAATTCTGGGAGCTGAACCTTTGTTACAACCGCAATTTTCCACTCTTTGGTCAAAACCGACTTCACGTTCGGTTTTATCGTCCCAAAAAAGCATGGAAATCGATACCTCACAAGCCCATGCTCACTAAAACCTTTAAAATAACATCAAAAACGAAAACCCCTATTTTTACACCCATTTTTTTTGTCCCATGACACACCCCTGGGTGTATTCCGATCGGGCTGCCGAGTTTCGGAGCACAACGGGCCCTAATGGGGACCCAAACTGTCAGCGGAAGAACGACGATTTTAGACCAAAATTTAACGCTGAAACTTTGTTAGAATTTTTCAATTTTTCGCTCGCCGGTCAAAGTGACTTCATACTCCGCCTCATCGCCCTAAAAAACACGGAAAACGATACCTCACAAGCTCATGTTATCAAAACACCAAAAACCCTATTTTAGAACAATTTTCCACTCATACCACCATTGGGTGTTATCAGATCGGGCTGCAAATTTTCGGGACACAACTAGGGCCCAAATGGAGCCTGTCTGCGAAAGAACGAATTTTTTAGACGGAAAATTAAGTAGATATGCATGTTACGGCCTACATCGGACGGATACTGCATTTTTGGAATCTACGCACCTGAAACGTAAAAGAACAAATTTTGAGGGGGTGCTATAAACATTTTTTCCTGAGCGAATACATAGGTGTATCATTCACAGAATATTGAACCAAAAGGGGTCGAATTTGAGTTTTTGTGGGCCATAGATGGGTAATATTCGGTAAAAACCCTGCAACTATACAATTATTACACAACGGTTTTTACTTTCCCGTACCCCTTCTGTTCGGATCAAGGAATTCCTATGACTGTAAGACTGATTTAGCAGGGCACTACGAACGCAAAAGGTTAACACAAATTATAATTACCGGAATCATCGTGATTTTTACTCGAATGTACCACTTTCCCGGATTTGTAATGGTTAAAATTATGTAACTAATAATAACCTTCCTAATTTTTATGATATTCAATATAATATACAAATAATATATGTATACATATAATTACAAATAGTGTAGAGGATTACACATTATTTTTTAATTTCCTATATATATAAATATGTAAGTACTGCCGAGGTAGTTTCAGTTAAGTTCAAGTTTTAAACTAGATACTGCACCACTTCTAGGTCCGTTATATCAACCTATGTTCTCCCATAAAATAATGTTGTTTTTATTTATATTTTCGAGGGTTATTTTGATTTTTTCCCAATATCAGCCACAACAATCTTTCATATTTATGGATGTTATGCAGGGAGCGATCACCAAAATAAACTTAGCTGCAGCAGCACCTCACCACATCATTCAGACTACGAACAATGAATTCCGCGAGATTTGTACAAGTATATCGGGAATCGCCGACTTAACTATTTTATTTATACTGGCGCTCGTTGACTTTGCTGGCGAGTCCCTCACACAATCCCTCTTTCATCCCTTTCCTCTAGGTACCTAACCGTAGTATGCAAGGAGGACTGGGATTGGCGGATGAAATGGCCATTAAGTGCTCTCCGACCAACGAAATGCCGTATTAGAAAAACCCCTACTTTTCCTTTCTGAAGCTCGGAGGGCTAAGGGCTAGAGGACAGTTCGAAATCTACCTCGGTCGAGTTCAAAACGTTCGAGAGTAAATTTAAACAATAAACTATATTCTTTCTTTTTTACCACAGCCAGCGACTCATTAATTCAACCCTCTCCCTTCTGTTGTAAATTTACCTACTTCAGAAGTGGGATAGTGAATCGTTTGAGCCCGTACAGTGCTTTTATTTGTAAGTTTCGAGATAGTGACTCATAAGTTTGATTTGTGTGGAAACAGTGACTCAAATCAGCGTATTCCTCTTAGTGTTATCGAGACAGTGACTCTTTTAGTTCTATTTTGTTATTCTCGTCTTCACCATAGGTTCCTGCTCATCTAAGGAAGCGACAATGGAACGGGCGGACGAGGAAGCCGCAGACATTCTCGAAGACGAATCCATCGTCGAAGACGTAGAACAGGGTCCGGAGGTACAACAAGCCCCCCCTCCAATCCCAGAAAACGTCACGATGGGCACCCTACTTCAAAATGTTTCTGACCTGATTCGACGAATACAAACACCCCAACAGATCTTCATTCCGCCCCAAGAAAAATTGAATATACCAGATTTCACCCCTGGTCTACAAGATGCTAAGGGTTGGCTCCTAGCAGCTGATATGGCCGTACAGACAATCAACCCATCAGTCCCAGAGCTCTCAATGAGACTCACGAGCTGCCTAAAAGAACCCGCCTCCAGTTGGTTCACTGGAATAATGGGTCCCGATCTGACGTGTCTAACCATGTCTAACCATTTTTAATCCCAATTATCCTGTGGAGGTCTGGACGGACGCGTCAACAGTTGGTTATGGAGCAGTTATGTTTAATATTATTGAGGGAGAGAGGAAAGTTGTTGGCTATTATAGTCATAAAACTACTGCTACCGAAATGAAGTATCATAGCTACGAACTTGAAACATTAGCCGCAGTGAGAGCGTTCAAACATTGGGAATGCTTTTTACTTTATAAACATTTTACACTAGTAACCGACTGCAAGTCCTTCCAAGCCTCCTATGTGAAACAGTATCTCAACCCGAGAGTCCATCGTCTGTGGGCTTTTCTACAGATGTTTGACTTTGTCATTCAATACCGTCCCGGCGCAAAAATGCAGGTAGTCGACTTTTTTAGTCGTTATCCGATTGGAAAACCAGACGAAGTAAATGTGTTTGAAGTAGAGACTGACGACTACTACCCACCAACTCACAATTCGAAAACTTATAAACTTATACAGTCCAGCTTACCTATTGGCTTATCACCCACTAAACAAATTGAGAAAATTGTGAATTTAGTCGAGCTTACCAGAAAATGGTTACAGGTGGCACAATGTCAAGATCCAGAAATTAGGCTTATTATTGAACGATTAGAAAATGATTCCTTGCCCCATGATTTGGCCAACACATATGAACTTAGAGAGGGAATGCTGTTTTAGAAAATTTCAGTACAACAAGAAAAACAGGAAAGCCCCGATAGTACCTAAAAATTACCGTTGGATAGTAACTAACTCAGTACATGAGGCAATATTACATCAAGGTATTCCCAAAACAATGGATAAAATTTTAGAGAAATTCTGGTTTGCAAACATGCACAAATTTGTTAAAAAGTTTATTGAAAGTTGTGTCACTTGTAAAGTAGCAAAAACACCCTCTGGAAAGCGCCAAATACAGTTGTACCCCATACCAAAAGCCGATATACCATTTGACACAGTACACGTCGATATTACCGGCAAACTAAGTGGGCAAGACGGGCCTGCTGACTATTACATTGTTTCCATTTGTTCCTTTACTAAATACGTACACCTACATCACACTCGTAGCCTAACAGCCAAAGCCGCAATAAATGCATTGTCAGAATTAATTCATTTTTTGGAACACCCGCTCGACTTATTTTTGATCAAGGAACTTCATTCACAGCAAAATCTTTTATGGATTACTGTTGTAAAAATAATATTAAAACACACATGATTGCTACTGGCGCTCCTAGAGGAAATTCTCAGGTGGAACGCTACATGAAAAGTATTACAAATTTAATTACCGTGGCAAAATATCTCAAAAATCAAAGTATTCGTCAACTAACTCCCCAAATTCAATTGGTAATGAATTCCACAGCAAATAGAATAACCGGAATATCCCCAATTGAGTTGCTTACAGGCCACAAACCTCGTTTACCTAATTTATTAGCAGTTGATGAATCAATTTGTCCGTCAGAACGTTCGGATTTACCTCAAATACGAGCCGAGGCTAAGGCAAACATAGATAGTAGTGCAAAATATGAAGAGCAGCGTTTTCTCGGCAAAGGAGCCCCTATACAACCCTTGATAGTGGGTGACTTCTGTGTGAAGCAAGTGGAGCCCAGATCCTCACAAAAGACTGCCCCAAAATTTAGAGGTCTTTATAAAGTCGTTGAAATCTTACCTCACGACAGATACATTCTAGAAAATCTAAACTCAGGCATTCGCGTTAAGTACCCTCACGAACGAATAAGGAAAATCACCCAAGACGTAGCTCTGTTGCCTCAATTATTCGAGGACACAGAATCTGAATCTGAGGATGATACCTCTGCTTTGTAACCTTTTTTAAATTTATAATTTAACAACCAATATATTTTGACCAATAGCAAGATACTTTATTATTTCAAAACAAGGTTCATTATTTTCGAAACAATATTTTTGAATGCTTCAAATGCCCACACAAACAAAAGATGATAAAAGTTCTAACATAAAGCTTCATAGGCATTATAATCCTTGCTAACGGAGAAAGTTGGGGAAGTGCCCGACCGGATCCCTCTTGCTGCATCGGCCGCTTCATATTGGCAGCGTGTTTCCGGAACTTCGTTTACACTGAACGTTGTTCCCGAAAGCCCGGGCCGTATGTTGTGGTAGAATCGATATGTACGTACATCGATGGCTTGTGCAGCAACCGAGCATCCCTATCCTTTCAGCGTACGTTTCGTACTTCCGGAGTGCGAAAGGCGTTATAACGTCCGTTTTCAGGGCGAGTGGAGTTTTCCCGCTACCATTTCGTACCTGGACGGCGGGTAATCGCGTGGAGCTATGCGTTTTCAAGACTTAGGCTCTTGGGCGTCGGGAGCCACGTGAGAAACCCTTGGGGGAGACCCTGCCTAATATAATCGGCCAGATATCTAACTTACCGTCACAATACGGCACCACTCTACCTCTTCTACCTACCTCACTTCAACTACCTCTATTACGTTGTTGAGCACAATCAACACAACTAAAACGTTGCTGAACTCATTCAGCACAAAATGAAACGTTGCTGAAACCATTAAGCACAAATGAAATGTTGTTGAGACCAATCAACACGAGTAAAACGTTGTTGAAAATAAACTTTTCAACACAAATGTAACGTTGTTAACGTTGTTGGACAACCAACACAAATTCCTACATCCTCAAAATGCATACGAAGTAGCTAGCGAAAAATATTCCGAAAATTTTCAAACAAAACTTTTCTCATAAATCGATAACGATGACTCGGACATTAGTCCAATATAAAGTGAATATTCTTTCGCAACAACATTCTATCTTGTCCTCATGCCATACAGTGCGTTTAGCAACCTACAAAGTTGTTCCCTTACAAATAATTCGATGGGAAAATAAAATAACATGATCCAAACGATCCCTTATGATTTCAATCGATAAACGTCCACTGATGAGATCTGGTGCTTCCCTAACTTCCACACACTAATTCCGAACGCTCCCAAACGTTCTTCGCCACACTGGCTACTCATTTATTATTTTCGCTGTACACTGACAAATGTCACTTGATGTACACAAACAAACTCACACGCTGTACAAATACAAACTATTTATATTTTATGGACGGTTCCTAAATGTATTGTTGAAGAAATCCTTGTGGATCGCAAGAAGCCACTCAGCAAACCTCAATGTTATGACGCCATTTTTATTCGAATTATCAACAATAATTTCAATTTGGCGATCAATATTATTTTGTCCCAGGAGACGCAATGTCTCACTCGGAAAAGTGGCTTCGCCCGATACACACTTTGAAACACTGTATAGAACAATACTAATGACCAATTTTTCTAATTTACAGCTAAGAGCCACAAGTAGCCGTATGGCCTCCGACCTAGGCGCGAACAATTGTAAATAGGTGGGATCCAATGTAAATATTAATTTTTCTCCTTTTTTTTTCATACCAATTATTGAGATTTTCTACATTATTTAGATTATACTTTATTACATCCATTGTTATAATATATGAAAATAAAGGAAAAACTACATTATTCCTATTACACTTTATTACAATCATTGTTATCATTTGAAGTATTTCGAAAAAAAACAAAACAGGGAAAGCCCGAGCCCAATTTCTTTCATATTGCACACATTTTGGCATTTATCAAGATTTGTTTTTGCATAGCAATAACACTCACTACTCCGTGACAGGAATGTCGTGAGCTTTAATGAGATGCTTTTTTTTGATCTTGCAAAATTTAACGTCGCGCAAAAATCCGCGAAAAACGTCACTCAATTGTAAAACTTAATCTGCGTCTCCGCTGTAGGGAACCGAGCTTCATAGGTAGGCACTAGTGTAGGGCCATTGTTAGGTTCCCACTAGTTATCTTTTAATTCACCTATTGTCACTATTGTCACCCCAGGGAAAATTTCAAATTTCACGTGGGGCCGTGAAACGTCAGCATCGCCGTATCGGGAATCGCCGACTTAACTATTTTATTTATACTGGCGCTCGTTGACTTTGCTGGCGAGTCCCTCACACAATCCCTCTTTCATCCCTTTCCTCTAGGTACCTAACCGTAGTATGCAAGGAGGACTGGGATTGGCGGATGAAATGGCCATTAAGTGCTCTCCGACCAACGAAATGCCGTATTAGAAAAACCCCTACTTTTCCTTTCTGAAGCTCGGAGGGCTAAGGGCTAGAGGACAGTTCGAAATCTACCTCGGTCGAGTTCAAAACGTTCGAGAGTAAATTTAAACAATAAACTATATTCTTTCTTTTTTACCACAGCCAGCGACTCATTAATTCAACCCTCTCCCTTCTGTTGTAAATTTACCTACTAGTAGGTCAATTTTTCATAATTTTAAACTTTTAGAACCAGAAAACTCATATATTACCCACCGCCACCGTCCACCTAGATGACAATGAACTACAGTCGTATATACTCGAGCGTGTCGATGTCAGTGGGTAGTTAGTGTGTAGTTCCCAGATGGTCTCATACGAATTAACATCGCGACGGGATGATTGTTATTAGCCAGTGCGCATGCGCCAACAAAACTGGTGGCACCGATTCCCCACACGAACCAAAGGCGCCAGTTCGCTCAAATTTGGTGGGTAGTTGGGATATTTCTCTCAGAAAGAACGAATATTATAGCGATCACATGAATCGTAGCCCAAACCGGACGCGCAGACCTTAAACCCAATTATCTGCGCAATTTCTCCTTCTATTCGTCTGTGTGTATCGTTTCAGTGATCCATACGACCATGTGTGTCTTTTTATTGGAGCCAATAAACAGTTTTTGTCTTTGTTTGTATTGTATGGCATTTTATAAATACGAGGAGGCCATGTGTCTTGATGTATGCTATACGACTTGACAGAGGTTTTTCCGTACAAATTTCGACGACTGGTAATATAATACGTAGTACAATGTTCGCCGTCAAATATTCAAGAGAGAATTCCGCCATTGAAAACTACGAAGAGTATCTCGAACGGTGCAATCATAATAACAATGATAAATAATTTTGCCGTCGTTCGTTTCTCTAAATGAAGACCCTTATTTATAATCGAAGAGATGTATTCAACAAGTTGCGAGGATAATGGTGGAGGGGGGGGGGGGGGTAGCATAGCCTAATGAATTAATGATTATGAGAAGGTGTAAAACATCACTCACCCCTTGGTCAGGTGTGTGCCTCGTGGGGGACTGTTCCGAAGCCCGCGGGGTCGACGAGCCGCCACCTTGCTGAGGCGGGAGCTGCTGTAAACATTTAAATTATACGTGAGAAACAGCACACAAATAATACTATGTTATACATACACAAACACACACACATACACGCACGCACGCACGCACAACACACACGCACGCACGCACAACAAACACACACTTTTTGTATGTATATTATACACATGCTAATATTTACATATTAGCATATGTATAATATAAATATGCTATAATACATATAATAGCAATATAAACATGCTAATATATGTTTAATAACACTTTATTATAAGTATACACCCTTTTTCCTTCAGAGTCTGCAAGGCAGCGGAAGCTTTGTTTTCACTTTCGAAATGAAAATTTGTTTGTGCTCCAAAATCAAAATTGCCACTTGCATTTTGCGTTTCAAGGCCTCCTGAACAAATTTGGTTTCGTGTCTGTCTGTCTGTCCCCATTTCGTTGCCACAGCCATAACTTCCACAATTTCGATCACATTTCAATCAAATTTTCAGGAATTGTGTGGGTTTAGCGCTAGATGGTCCCCTACCAGTTTCATCACGATCGAATCAACGGTAGCCTCTGCGCAAGCGCTAACGAAATTTGCTTGTTACTGTCATAAGTCCATCAATTTTGAACGGATTTTGGGCAGATTTTCAGGGATGATGTGGGTAAGGTCCCCTGAGGTCCCATACGAAATTCATCACGATTGAATCAGCTGTGGCAGTGGCACGTGGCACTGGCACCGCGTACATTCCAAACGAGCATTCCGGATCATAGAACTATAAACCTGGAAGGGCCCCTGCGTTGACGAATGAAATGACGGGCTCCGGCACCCTGCTCAGCTGATGTGCTAAATTCTCTCCTGTTCAATCTGTGGACTAATTACTTTATCTTGAAGCATGAATACTAACTTCGAATTAGGTACCCTTATTATTAAATAACAGTTAAATAATTCCGTTAATTAATCTGAATCGTTATGTTAATTAATCCGATAGATCTGAAGGATAATTCTTTTTGAGTTGCAGCCATTCAAATTTTGAGTGAATTTTCAAAATTGTTGAAAATCGTTAGCTGTTCTTTGCGATTTTCACTACTGTTCTAGACAATCATATTCTGTGCCGCATTATAACGAAAGGAGCTGCCAGCAGTTACATACCAATGATTACACGAGGTGCATAATGTTACTGTTCCAGCAAAGTTCCTTTTGGAGATGCAGTTGGGAGAAACGTATTATTGAATGTCATGGATCGGCCTTTCATCTCCCATAGTGCGGTGTTGCATTCAGAACGGTGTTCACATTACTAAAGCTACGTACATCACAACTCCATGCAGATCCGAGAGTCTACCAACGTAGCGGAAGCTTTGTTTCCACTTGAGAGCAAAACCTCTTTAGTCCCAAAAATAAAAATTCCCACACGCTTTCAACGTTTTACGGCTTCCTGAACAAATTTGGTTCGGCCCGCAAATCCTTGCCACACTCCGAACTCCGTCAATTATTCAAATCCGATTTTGCTGAAATTTTCAGGGATCACGCGGATTGGGCCCCAGAACTACAGAACGATCGGGTCATCGGTACTGCCACTGCGCATGCGCAAACACGAGTTCAAGGTAGGCACTCAATTTCTCACGAATCAATGTCTCGATTTCGCTAAAATTCTGTTGGTAGTTGGGGTGTACCTCCCAGATGGTTCCCCCTGAATTTCAGAACGACCGGATTTTTTTAAAGCCTACTGCACAAGCGCGAACGCGAAACACGAATTATTAAATTCCTCACGAATCAGATGGTCCGATTTCGCTCATAACTGGTGGGTAGTTAGGGTGTACCTCATAAATGGACCTCTACGAATTTTATCGCCATCGAATTTCACCATAAGTTTACTGATAGATCAAGTTATCGATACGAGCAAAGTATGTGCCATTAAACTTGGCAGATTTTCAATTTTTTGTTGAGTTCTATGGATGGGTTGTAATAACTACCTGATGCTGCTGAGGAGGCGGCTGAGGTTGAGACGGTGGTTGTTGTTGCTGCTGCTGCTGTTGTTGTTGTTGCTGCTGCTGTTGTTGCTGCTGCTGCAGTTGTTGTTGCTGCAGTTGCTGCTGCTGTTGCAGTTGCTGCTGTTGTTGTTGTTGACTGGATGGAGGTTGAGGAGATGGGGGCTCTTGCAGGTGGGGTCCGGGCCCTGGCCCCCCTTGGGTTTGCGGTGCTTGGGGGCCCGGGCTCCAAGAGCCGCTCCCGACCCTCTCGCCACCACCAGGACCTATACTACCATTGTTATTAACGCTGCCGCCCAGCTGAAACAGACAATATGACGGAAATGATTAATGCGATGAAAACAAAGTTATTATTGAATATTATAGGTTTCCGCAATATTTGAAAAACACTACAAATTCTAGTCATCCATACAAATTTTCAAAATCAATGACATCTGTTCTGTCAGGCACACCTAACATCAAATGGTTACCTAATAATAATTGTCGTGAGTCCCTCCCGGGAACACTCCTCTAACTTAAGTTCTCACCAATATTCAAACGCCAAAGTTAGTTTCCGTCAATAAACGAATGAGTGGGGAGACAAGCCACAGAACCCAGGGTACACAACCTGGGGCCCCACCACCAACCCCGAACGGGGGGTTGGAGGGAGAGGCCTCCTTTTCCTATAAAACCCTGGATCCTGCGACTTTAAATTCATTCGGCACTTCCTCTAACCAGCTCTCTCTTCTCTCCTCTACCTTGCTCTCTCTCCTCCTCTCTTAAAAGATCCTAGATGTCGGTGGTGGTCAGCCCATAACCGCCTAGGCAAAACCTCCTCCTCCAAAAGATTCCAGATGTCGGTGGTGATTCGCTCATAACCGCCTGGACACCCCTCCTCTAAAAGATCCTAGATGTCGGTGGTGATTCGCTCATAACCGCCTAGGCAAACTCTACCACTCACCTCTCATCACTCTCTCAAAAGATCCTAGATGTCGGTGGAGATCCGCCGCCTGGGCAAATTCTATCACTCACCTCCACCTTTTCACTCTCCCAAAAGATCGTAGATGTCGGTGGTGATCCGCTCATAACCGCCTGCGCACTTCCTCACGCCACCGTGATGAACCAATTTTAAATTCATCACAGTGGTGAACCCGACGTTCACCCAACCTTCCTCTCCTTCCTCTCCTTCCCTTCTCATGTGTCGACCCCCAGTCTCAAGTTAAGTTCGGTCCCATTGCAATTTCAAATTCAGTCAGTCAGTCAGTCAGTTTAAATTTCGCTATTTTCGCCCACACTCACTCAACCGCTCGGAGATCGCACCCCTTCACATCTCCTCTCAACCACACTCACCGCCGCTCCCGATTATTGCGAATTTCGGGTTTGAAATTTAAATTTTGATTCTTTCAAAATACAGACCTCGACCATGGACCCGAACTCACCACCGCCGCCGCTCCTCAGGCCATCCACGCTGCAGCCACCCGCCGCCACGACAACGGCCGCAGTGGACAACCCCTTCACCACCATCTCACCGCCCGGCTCCTCCGCATCCACAGCCGCCGCCGCCGCCGCTGCGACCGCAGCGACCACCGCCGCCGCCGACGTCATGACAACCGCTGCATCATTTCCCCTCTCATTACCCCCATTTTACTCGCATGACCCCGCCCTGTGGTTTTTCCAGGTTGACGCAGCGTTTTCGGCCGCAGGGATCCGCGGCCAAAAGACACGTTACTCCCGCATCATCTCCCTCTTGCCATACGACATCTTGCTGCAGACGTCGGACATCTCCCCCGACGCCGCAGCCGCATACGACGACCTCCGCAGCCGACTCATCTCGCTGTACCAGCCGTCAAAAATCGCACGGGTCGCCGCACTATCGCAACCTCAGCAGCTCGGCGATCTGAAACCCTCCCACCTCTACCGCCGCCTGCGACACCAGCTGCAGGGGATTATGACGGCCGACATCGCCAGGACCTTCTGGTTACGCGCCCTTCCCCACCCCATCCAGATGGCGCTCGCCAGCCACCTCGACGGCCCGGACGAACCACTCCTCCACCTCGCCGACACAGTATATGATCTCGCCGCAGCCGCCAGCGTCTGCGAAATTCGCAGCCCCCGCACCGCACCCTCTCCTCGGCAGCGCGACGAGTCCCGCGAGCGCAGTCGACCCCCCTCCATCGACAGGCGTCAACCCCACTCCTCACAGCGCCGCCGAACCCCCTCCACTGACCGCCGGCGCCAACCCTCCACCGACCGGAAAACCACCCCTCCTCAGGAGCAGCGAAGAGGGAGGTCCCCGGCCAACACCACCCCTTCCACCACATCTCGCCCCACCAAAAGGACCTACCTTCCCGCTGACCCCCCCCACCGATGCTTCTACCATGTAAACTTCGGTGGGGAGGCTCGCAAATGCCAACCCCCCTGCTCCTTCCCCTCCGGGCAGGGAAACGCCGACGCCCGCCGGTGAACCCGGCGGGCCCCCCTCCTCGCCAACACGGGGGGGACCCCCACCAACCCCCCCCCACCCGGCCCGAATTCACTCTACCACCACCACCAAACGCTCTTACCCCTCCTACGCCGCCGCCAAACTCCCGGCCGCGCCTCGCTGCGCCGCCAAACCCCACTCCCGGCCACCCACCGTTCCCCCACCAGAGAACGGCCCCCTCTCAAACTTCCCCACGGCCGCCAACCCCCCGACCGCACAACGCAGCGCCGCCGCGCCCCACTCCCAGGCGCGCACGGCCTCCCCACCACACAACAATTCCCCCACCACCACCACCACAGCTGCCAACCTCCCAACCGCTCCCCCCCCCCCCCCCCCCAAGGAACAGGCGCCCCTACAATCGCGTCTCCTTTAAGGGAGACAAGCCCCCCCCACAAACACCGACTCTCAACCCCTCCACCCCTGCTGCCAAACCCACCACCCATGCTGCCAACCCAACAGCGGAACAAACAGCCCCCGCCCCCGCCGCCACAATTTTACCCCACTCCACGCCAACCCACCAACGCCTCTTTTTAAAATGTAAAAAGACGAATGTCCCCTTCTTAATAGATACAGGGGCGGCGCTATCCATCTTCCCAAACTCAATCCTCCGTCGTCAGGCGCGCTGCTACCGCCAAATTCTCTACGCCGCCAACGGTACCACCATCCCCTCGTACGGGACGTACCGCTCATCCGTCCACATGAGCGGACTCGCGTACGAGTGGGATTTCACCGTGGCGGACGTAGAGAAGGCGATCCTGGGGGCCGATTTCTTGGAATATTTCGGCCTCCAGGTCGACGTCAAAAACGCGCGCCTGATTGACCCCTCCACCAACAAACCAATCCCCGGATTTATTCACGCCATCGACCAACCCCCGACCAAATTCGAAGCCCTCCTCCGCCAATACCGCCCCCAGCGCCGCCCCTCAGCCCACATTTCCACCATCCAACACTTCATAGAAACCACTGGCCCCCCAATTACCGCTAAAGCCCGCCGCCTCCACCCCTTGCAGCTCTCCCAAGCCCATCAACATTTTGACAAATTGATCGCGGACGGGATTGTCCGCCCCTCAAAATCCCCTTGGGCTTCCCCCCTGCACATTGTGCAAAAACCCAACGGGGATATCCGCCCCTGCGGCGACTACCGCCGCCTCAATTCAAAAACCACACCCGATCTATATAATGTCCCCCACCTTCGGGATTTCTCTTCCTACTTACATGGCACGACCATATTCTCCACCCTAGACATCTCAAGAGCTTTTCACCACATAAACATCCACCCCCCAGATATACCGAAAACCGCTATCATCACCCCCTTCGGCCTTTTCGAATATATCAAGATGGGTTTCGGCCTCAGGAACGCTGCCCAGACGTGGCAGCGATATATGGATAACATCTTACGCGGCCTCCCATTCGTTTTCTGTTTTTTAGATGATGTTCTGATAGCCTCCCGCAACTCCGAAGAACACATGGACCACCTGAACCAAATTTTAAACATCTTCTCCGCCGAAGGGCTACAAATCAACATAGACAAATGCGTCCTCGCCAAGCCCTCCGTCCGCTGCCTCGGCCACCTCGTCTCCTCCGAAGGAATCAAGCCCCTACCAGATAAGGTCCACGCCATCAGCGATTTCCCCCAGCCCCGTACCGTCACGGAACTCCGCCGTTTTTTGGGTATGTTGAATTTTTACCGTAGACACATCAAACACTCAGCACAACACCAACAACCCCTCATCAACGCCATTCCACAACCTGCCAAAAAAAATGACAACCGCCCCATCCCATGGTCCCCCGAACTCACGAAAGCCTTTCAAACCTGTAAACAGGACCTAGTGGACGCCGCTCTATTGGCCCATCCCGACCCCCACGCTCCCCTTTCCTTCACTACCGATGCTTCCGATTGGGCCATCGGGGCAGTGCTCCACCAACACACCGGCGCACATCCCCAACCCCTTGGATTCTTCTCAAAAACCCTTTCCCCCACCCAAAAAAACTACTCCACATTTGACAGAGAGCTCCTCGCCATCCACGAAGCCATCAAGCACTTTCGTGACTTCGTGGAGGGCAGGCAGTTCTCTGTCATAACTGATCACAAACCCCTCACCCACGCCCTCCTCCAAAGCCGCAAATCCGCCTCGCCTCGTCGCCTCCGGCAACTCGAATTCATCGGACAATTCACGTCCGATATTCGATACCTGCCGGGGGCTGACAATTGCGTGGCGGATACGCTCTCCCGACCCACCCCCGCGCCGGTGGTGGAGTTACTGCCCTTCCCCACCCCACACACCATCAAATCCCACCAAAATCCCGAATCAGACCAAACCCTATCCAACCTCATTTCCGCCTCCAAACTCTAACAGCTGCCGCCCACGGGGCTCTGGTGTGACGTAACGGCCGACTCACCGCGCCCTTACGTCCCACCCGACCTCAGGCGGCAGCTATTCCAACATTACCACTCCCTTCACCATCCCGGCATCCGGGCGAGCCGGGACCTCGTAAAAACACAGTACTTCTGGCCCCACATGAACACAGATATACGTAACTGGGTTCTCGGGTGCCAGAAGTGCCAAACATACAAGGTCTCGGCACACCCCCACGTCACTCCTCAACCCATTCCTGACTCCCTCCCGTGGGAACATATCCACCTAGATCTGGTCGGCCCCCTTCCCCCCTCCGAGGGAAAGAGATACTGCCTCACCATGATCGACCGTGCCACAAACTGGGTAGAGTGTATCCCACTCGCCCACATTACCGCGGACACCGTCGCCGCGGCTTTCCTCAATCAATGGGTTAGCCGCTACGGGTGTCCGCGGACAATCACGGTCGATCAGGGGAGGCAGTTCGAATCCGCCACCTTTTCCGATCTCCTCCGTTCCCTCGGGATCCAAAAAATCCGCACCACTCCCTATCACCCCCAATCCAACGGGAAAATAGAGCGGTGGCACTCGGTCCTGAAACAGGCCATATCAACTTCAGCTACATCCCCCTCTTGGACAAAAACACTCCCATATGTACTACTCAGCCTTCCAACTTCCGCACGTCCTTCAGACAACACCAGCCCGGCCCAACACGCATTTAAAGACCCCCTCCGATTACCAGCCGACATTTTTCTCACACAACACAACCCGTCAATTAACAGGGAACCGCTACACACGTCAACACCGGTTAACGACACCGCCTATCCAAAACGGTTTTACACTGCCACTCACATGTACCTGAAAGAGCCCGGCATACATAAAACTTTCCAACCCCTTTATGCCGGGCCCTTTCAAGTGATCCGCTCCACAACTACAACCGCGACCCTGTTAATTAACGGGAAACCCCACACCGTCCCGTTAGCCAGATGCAAACCCGCCCCTGTGCTCCCGCAACCAACTACCCCTATCAGTCTCTCTCCGTCCGTTCATGATGTCACATCACTTGTTCCCGCACTTGCCGCATCGCCGTTTCCGGATTTCGACTCGGATCCGGAAATGGCGGCGATTCTCCGGGACGTTTTTGTCCCGGACCCACTCTCCCCCCTACACCCCTCGCCCGGGCCACCATCACCGCTTCCTTTTTTCCCGCGAAGGATCACCGGGTTACCTCCCCGGCCCCGGCGGTGGAAGTACCCCCAGTGGCAAATTCTGCGCGAATTTCGCACAGCTCAAGCCACTGGGGTACACCCCCCCTACATTCCCTCCCACCGACCCCCTAATGTCCTCCATCCTCCACGAGTTCCGCCTCGCGGAACTCATGCCCCCCCCACCCCCAATTCAGCCAACAACCCCCAATCTTCAACCCCCCCAACAACCCATACACCCCCACAATCAATCCCACCGACCTACCCCCCAAATTCAACCCCCCCAAAATAGATTTTTCCCCACCACCCCCCAACTACCCCCTACCACCCCACCACCACCGGGGGTATCCGCAATAGTACCCGTCGGGACGAAACGGCCCGGGCGACGCAACGGACGGAGGGAGCGTCGCACAATTCCCCACGTCCCGGCGGCCCAGTAACCCCGCCCCGCCCCGAGCAATCACGGCGGGGCCTTGAGATGGCGGAACTCTGCTTGTGTCTAAATCTTCCACACGCACTGTCCCGCCCCTCACAGCCCCGCCGCGGCCGCCCCATCACCACCACCGCACACGGATACAGCACGGGCGCACCGGCGAAGCGGAAGACCCTCCCGGTAGGTCCATCATTCCTCCTATCGGGGGTTCTTCCGCATCATCGAGGCGCCCCCACACTTCACCTAAACCACACCTACACCCATCCACACCACATCCTATCCATACCCAAGGAACGGCGGACTTCCGCAGTTCCCAAATTGTACCCCAACCCACCTACCACGACCTAAATTGTAAAATACTGTATATAACCAACGACTTTGTAGATTAAGCCTAAATGTAATTATAAACTAAATAACTATTGTAAATACTAAAACTGTAAAATAACTAAATACCTACCTACTGTAAATACTAACCACCACATATTATGTATCCTATTCTTCCTACTGTAAATACCACATCACTCATCTTACTCCTCATCTGATATACCACCTCATCCTACCTTTGTAAATACCACCCTATTCGTCGCAATTACTGTAAATATCGTTAGCTTTTAAGACCACTGCAATCAACAACTGTACATATTGTTACTGATAATATTGTTAGTTTTAAGAACACTACGAGGCCTTCCGCCCCCAATTATGTTTGCCGTGGCCCTCAGCCCCTGTTACCTTTCGCCTTCCGCCCCACTTATGTTTGCCCTAGCCCTCAGCTCCTGTCATCTTGCGCCTTCAGCCCCGAATTTTGGTTAGTTGTCACCTTCGGCCCTCAGCCCTCCTTATGTTTGCCTTGGCCCTCAGCCCCTGTCAACTTGCGCCTTCAGCTCCACGAATCTTGGTTCAAACTGGGGGGACCTCTGTCGTGAGTCCCTCCCGGGAACACTCCTCTAACTTAAGTTCTCACCAATATTCAAACGCCAAAGTTAGTTTCCGTCAATAAACGAATGAGTGGGGAGACAAGCCACAGAACCCAGGGTACACAACCTGGGGCCCCACCACCAACCCCTAACGGGGGGTTGGAGGGAGAGGCCTCCTTTTCCTATAAAACCCTGGATCCTGCGACTTTAAATTCATTCGACACTTCCTCTAACCAGCTCTCTCTTCTCTCCTCTACCTTGCTCTCTCTCCTCCTCTCTTAAAAGATCCTAGATGTCGGCGGTGGTCAGCCCATAACCGCCTAGGCAAAACCTCCTCCTCCAAAAGATTCCAGATGTCGGTGGTGATTCGCTCATAAACGCCTGGACACCCCTCCTCTAAAAGATCCTAGATGTCGGTGGTGATTCGCTCATAACCGCCTAGGCAAACTCTACCACTCACCTCTCATCTCTCTCTCAAAAGATCCTAGATGTCGGTGGAGATCCGCCGCCTGGGCAAATTCTATCACTCACCTCCACCTTTTCACTCTCCCAAAAGATCGTAGATGTCGGTGGTGATCCGCTCATAACCGCCTGCGCACTTCCTCACGCCACCGTGATGAACCAATTTTAAATTCATCACAATAATAATCATAACAATAATACAAAGGCACCATTCACTCCTCGGACTTGAGAGTTTTCCGGAAAGATAAAACGGATGAATCAACTATCGATCAAGTACACTTTGATTTTCATATATTTTATTAACGGGAAATAAGGAAGTAAATGAATCAATAAACTAATTTAAATTATTGGACAGACGTAGTTCGAAGAAAGACAATTTAAAAAAACGATAAATGGTCAAATTTATTGTTTATTTTTGTGTGGGTCAAACATAACTAAAAACTGTTTAACATTATTGACTGAATCGCCAAACATCGAAAAGAAAATATGTAGGTACCAGGTATTGTAACAGCAAACTTTATTTTCCACGACTACTATTTTATCAAACTGAAGCAGGTTGGAGGGTAAACTTCGTTTCTTCCTCTCTTTGGGATTCATTTTCATTTAACTGAAAAATTCTTGTAAAAATGCAGTTATTTTTGGAAACATTAAATTAAATGATTCCTTTTAGCTTATTTATATCTTGATTTGAATGATTATTTCGATAGGACTGATTTGAATTCAACTGTACGAGTATAATAGGAAAAGGTGTAATAAGAAAATGGGTTGGTATCCAATCTTATATTCCTGGAACTCATTTGATTATTGTCGTGAGTCCCTCCCGGGAACACTCCTATCATATTAAGTTCTCACCAATATTCAAACGCCAAACTAAAAGCTCCGTAAATAAAGACATGAGTGGGGACAGGCGACAGAACCCAGGGTTACTCAACCTGGGGCCCCACTACCAGCTCCCAGCAAGGAGCTGGAGGGAGAGGCCCCTAAGTACTATATAACCCCGGATCCTGGCGCTCAAGCTTCATTTCGACACTTCCTCTAACCAGCTCTCTCTTCTCTCTCTTACCTTACCTCCCAGATGATCGGTTGAATACAGCCGCCTGGGAATTTCACCTCCTCTCTCCTCTCTCCTCCTCCTCCTTGTCTAGATGATCGGTTGAATACAGCCGCCTAGACAAGGGACCTCTCCTTTCCTCTCCTTCACCTAGATGAACGGTTGACTACAGCCGCCTAGGTGAAATTCCCTCATCCACCTCTCTCTCCTCCAAAGTCGTAGATGCTCGGTTGATTACAGCCGCCTGCGACTTTTCCTCACCTTCCTTCCACACCACCTCTCTCTCCTCCAAAAGTCGTAGATGTTCGGTTGACTACAGCCGCCTGCGACTTTTCCTCCTTTTCTCTCCTTTACCTAAATTCACTCACTCACCTTCCTTCCACGCCACCGTGATGAGAATTTTAAATTCATCACAGTGGTGAACCCGACGTTCACTCAACCTTCTTCCTTCCCACCTTCCCACCCCATGTGTCGCCCCAGTCAAACAGTTCGGTGTCCCGCATTTTAAATCAATTTAAAATTCACAAAGTTCAGTAATTTTTGCAATTTTGGCCCACCCTCAACCGCACGGAGATCAACTCTCAACATTCAACTCCAACGCTCAACTCAACCACCGCTCCCGCCGATATTGCAAATTTCAAAATTCAAAACCACGCCAAATTTTTGAATTTTAATTACAGAAATGGACCCGAACTCCCCGACGCCGCCGCTCCTGCGACCAGCCACACTGCAGCCGCCCGCCGCTGCGACATCCGACGCATCGGCCGACAACCCCTTCTCCACGCTCTCCCCGCCCACCTCTGCGTCACCGGACGCCGCCGCCGCCGCCGCCGCTACAGCCGCAGCCGCCGCCAACGTCATGACGGCGTCCGCTGCGTTCCCTCTGTCGCTGCCCCCCTTCTACACGCACGACCCGGCGCTCTGGTTTTTTCAAGTTGACGCAGCGTTTTCGGCCGCCAACATCCGCAGCCAGAAAACTCGGTATTCCCGAATAATCTCGTTACTGCCCTACGAGATCCTGCTGCAGACCTCTGACATCTCCCCCGACGCCGCCGCTGCGTACGACGACCTCCGCAGCCGCCTCATCAGCACCTACCAGCCGTCGAAGATCGCCCGAGTCGCCGCCCTCTCCCAACCTCAACACCTCGGCGACCAGAAGCCCTCCCACCTCTACCGACGGCTGCGACACCAGCTGCAGGGTATTATGACCGCCGACATCGCCCGCACGTTCTGGTTACGTGCCCTTCCCCACCCCGTCCAGATGGCCCTAGCCAGCCATCTCGACGGCCCCGACGAACCCCTCCTACGGCTCGCAGACACTCTACACGACTTGGCCGCTGCGGCCACCGTCGGTGAGGTGCGCACACCGCGCCACCCCCCGCCGTTCCGGGACCGCACACAATCCCGGGACCGCGGCCGCGCACCCTCCCTCAACGAACGTCGAGCCCCGTCGGCGGATCGCCGACGCGACTCGTCCGCCGACCGCCGCAGCCGGCGCTCACCCGAGCGCCGCAACGCATCCCCTCCCCGCCAACGCAGAGGACGGTCCCCAGCAGCATCCAAACCGGCCCGCCCCACCACAACCAACTACCTCCCTGCGGACCCCCCCCACCGTTGTTTCTATCATGTAAACTTCGGTGGGGAGGCCCGCAAGTGCCAACCCCCCTGCTCCTTCGCCCCTAAGCAGGGAAACGCAGCCGCCCGCCGGTAAATCCGGCGGGCCCCCCTCCTCGTCAACACGGGGGGGACCATGCACATACCCCCCCCGCCCGCATTCACACAACCACCACCACCAAGCCTCGCTACCCCTCCTACGCCGCCGCCACGGCTGCCAACCTTCCGGCCGCGCCTGCAGCGCCGCCGAAAAATCCACCCCACCACAAACGAAACAACCCCTCCACGCCCGCCACCAGGGCAACCAACACTCCGGCCGCCACTCACGCCGCCGCATCCGCTTCCCCACCACGAAACGTCACCTCCCCGCCCGCCAACAGGGCAGACGCCCTCCCGGCCGCCACTCACGCCGCCGCACCCGTTCCCCCACCACGGAACGTAACCTCCCCGCCCGCCTCCAGGGCACAACCCCCTCCAGCCACCACCCAACCCGGGGAGAAACCGAAACCTACCCCTCCCAAACCGGCCAAACCTCCCAACAACCCACCCCGCGTCTCCTTCGCGGAGGACCTGCCACCACCATCACACATCCCTACCTCCACCATCAAACAGAACGCCCTACCGACCCACCAGCGACTTTTCCTGCGCTGCGGGAAAACTAATGTCCCTTTCCTGGTGGACACGGGGGCGGCGCTGTCCATCTTCCCTAACAACGTCCTCCGTCGTCAGGCGCGCTGCTACCGGCAGCTTCTCTACGCCGCCAACGGTACCACCATCCCCTCGTACGGGACGTACCGCTCCTCAGTTCACATGAGCGGGCTCGCGTACGAGTGGGAGTTTACCGTGGCGGACGTGGAGAAGGCGATCCTGGGGGCCGATTTTCTAGCCTATTTCGGTCTCCAGGTCGACGTCCGAAACGCGCGCCTGATCGACCCCGCCACCAAAAAACCCATACCCGGCTTCATCCACGCAATCAACCACCCCCCCACACAGTTCGAACGCCTCCTCCTCAACTACCGTCCCCAGCGCCGCCCCTCTGCACACATCTCCACTGTCCAGCACCACATCGAGACCACAGGACCACCCACCACCGCCAAAGCCCGCCGCCTACACCCCCTGCAGTTGTCGAAGACCCGCCAACACTTCGACAAACTCATCGCCGACGGTATCATACGCCCCTCAAAATCCCCTTGGGCTTCTCCACTCCACATCGTACAGAAGCCCAATGGGGATATCCGCCCCTGCGGGGACTACCGTCGGCTCAACTCGAAAACTACACCAGACCTCTATAATGTCCCCCACCTGCGTGACTTTTCGTCACATCTCCATGGCGCCACTATCTTTTCCACCCTTGATATTTCGCGAGCGTTCCACCACATCAACATCCACCCCCCCGACGTCCCGAAAACCGCTATAATTACCCCGTTCGGGTTGTTCGAATATGTGAAGATGGGCTTCGGATTACGGAACGCCGCGCAAACTTGGCAGCGCTATATGGATAGTATCTTGCGAGGCCTACCTTTCGTATTTTGTTTTCTCGACGATATACTGATCGCCTCCAAGACCCCCGAAGAACACCTCGACCACCTACAGCAAGTCCTCAACATCTTCTCCACCGAAGGTCTCCTGGTCAACACAGACAAATGTGTCCTCGGCCAACCCTCCGTCCGCTGCCTCGGCCACCAAGTATCCTCGGACGGCATCACACCCCTCCCCGACAAGGTCCACGCAATTCTTGACTTCCCAGAACCCCGCACGGTCACCGAGCTCCGCCGCTTCCTGGGTATGTTAAATTTTTACCGTAGACACATAAAACACGCCGCCCAACATCAACAACCACTCATACACGCCATTCCCCAACCCTCCAAAAAAAATGATAACTGCCCCATCACCTGGACCCCCCAACTTTCCGCCGCGTTCAAAATTTGTAAACAGGACCTAGTAGACGCCGCTCTATTGGCCCACCCCGACCCTCACGCTCCCCTCTCCATCACTACCGATGCGTCCGATTGGGCCATCGGGGCAGTGCTCCAACAGCACACCGGCGCCACCCCCCAACCCATTGGCTTCTTTTCTAAAACCTTATCCCCCACCCAGAAAAACTATTCAACTTTCGACAGGGAACTCCTCGCCATCCACGAAGCCATAAAACACTTTCGTGACTTCGTGGAGGGCAGGCAGTTCTCTGTCATTACAGACCACAAGCCCCTGACCCACGCCCTCCTTCAAAATCGTAAGTCCGCCTCCCCGCGTCGCCTCCGGCAGCTCGAGTTTATCGGGCAGTTCACGTCCGATATTCGATATCTGCCGGGGGCCGACAACTGCGTGGCGGACGCACTATCCCGACCCACCCCTACCCCGGCGCCGGTGGCGGAGTTGCTGCCATTCCCCTCTCCTCAATCCATCAAATCCAAACAAAACCCCACCTCCGACCCTGCCCTTTCCAACCTCATTTCCGCATCCAAGTTGGAACAACTGCCTCCCCTCGACCTCTGGTGTGACGTAACGGCCGACTCACCGCGCCCTTACGTCCCACCGGAGTTGAGGAGGCAGTTGTTCCTCCACTATCATTCCCTCCATCATCCCGGCATTCGGGCGAGCCGGGACCTCATCAAGACGCGGTACTTCTGGCCCCATATGAATACAGATATTCGTAACTGGGTTCTCGGGTGCCAGAAGTGCCAGCGTTTCAAAGTCTCGGCCCACCCGCATGTACCTCCTCAACCAATCCCCGACTCCCTCCCGTGGGAGCATGTACATTTGGACTTAGTGGGCCCCCTTCCCCCATCCGAGGGGAAGAAATACTGCCTCACGATGATCGATCGTGCCACCAACTGGGTGGAGTGCATCCCCCTCTCCTCCATCACCGCGGACACCGTCGCAACGGCTTTCCTCTCTCAATGGGTCAGCCGTTACGGTTGTCCGCGAACAGTCACGGTCGATCAAGGGAGGCAGTTTGAATCGGCCCACTTCTCCGATTTACTACGCTCCCTCGGGATCCAAAAGATCCACACCACCCCGTACCATCCCCAATCCAACGGGAAAATAGAGCGGTGGCACTCGGTCCTGAAACAGGCCATTTCTACTTCAACAAATTCCCCTTCCTGGACTAAATCCCTTCCCTACATTTTGCTCAGCCTTCGAACATCCGCCCGTCCATCAGACCAAACTAGCCCCGCGCAAAATGCATTTAAAGACCCACTACGTTTACCGGCCGACATATTCATCCCAAACCACACCCCGTCAATTAACAGGGAGCCTCTACACTCCACGACACCCACAAACGACACCACATATCCCAAACGCTTTTTCACCACCACACACATGTACCTGAAAGAGCCCGGCATCCATAAAACTTTCCGACCCCTGTATGCCGGGCCCTTTCAGGTCGTCCGCACAACACACTCCACCGCTACCCTGTTAATTGACGGGAAGCCCCACACCGTGCAAACCAGCCCCAGTCCTCCCCGACCACTCTCACTGCACCAATCCCACACCCAGCCCCACACCACCAACGCCACACATCGCCTCCATTTCACCCGCCGGACCCCGGCGTCGCCGCCTCTCTCCGCGACGCCCCGGGTACCGGCTCCCACCGGCTCTTCCCCTTCACCGCCACCCTGGCAGTGAAGGGACCCCTCTATCAGACTTCACTAACGTGAAGACTGTTAGAGGGGGTCGCCTCCCTCACTCACACACTTCACACACACACACCCACTCGCCACACACTAACCACACCCAGGAAACGGCGGACTCTCACGACCGCCTCCCACATGTTGACCACATTTTTGCGCACCCCTCAACTTTTGTACATACCTCTGTATCTTCTGTACATACCCCTTCATCTTTTGTACATACTCACCCGTCATCTGTAAATACTCATCCGCCAACTGTAAATACTCATTCATCCTCTGTACATACTCCATCTCATTGTAAATATTGTTCATCTCATTGTAAATATTGTTCATCTCCCTCATCTCGCCCTTGCCGATCACTTCCCTAAACGCCAATGTTTAGGGATCATGACCACTGCACTCTACATACTCTCGCCTTCTCATCCTACTTATTCTACCTTATGTTACTACTTATCATCTACTATGTTACTTACTTATCATCATCTACTTACTTATCGTCTACTACCATGTTACCTGCCTTATGTTCTACCTACTCACTTATCATCTAACATGTTACTACTTATCTACTATGTTACTTACCATCTACCATGTTACTACTAGTTTTTAAGCACCGCCTTCAGCTCAACCTCTGTTTGCATCGGCCCTCAGCCCCTGTCATTTTGCGCCTTCAGCGACCACCTCTTGTTTGCCGTAGCCCTCAGCTCCTGTCATCTTGCGCCTTCAGCACCAATATTGGTTCAAACTGGGGGGACCTCTGTCGTGAGTCCCTCCCGGGAACACTCCTATCATATTAAGTTCTCACCAATATTCAAACGCCAAACTAAAAGCTCCGTAAATAAAGACATGAGTGGGGACAGGCGACAGAACCCAGGGTTACTCAACCTGGGGCCCCACTACCAGCTCCCAGCAAGGAGCTGGAGGAGAGGCCCCTAAGTACTATATAACCCCGGATCCTGGCGCTCAAGCTTCATTTCGACACTTCCTCTAACCAGCTCTCTCTTCTCTCTCTTACCTTACCTCCCAGATGATCGGTTGAATACAGCCGCCTGGGAATTTCACCTCCTCTCTCCTCTCTCCTCCTCCTCCTTGTCTAGATGATCGGTTGAATACAGCCGCCTAGACAAGGGACCTCTCCTTTCCTCTCCTTCACCTAGATGAACGGTTGACTACAGCCGCCTAGGTGAAATTCCCTCATCCACCTCTCTCTCCTCCAAAGTCGTAGATGCTCGGTTGATTACAGCCGCCTGCGACTTTTCCTCACCTTCCTTCCACACCACCTCTCTCTCCTCCAAAAGTCGTAGATGTTCGGTTGACTACAGCCGCCTGCGACTTTTCCTCCTTTTCTCTCCTTTACCTAAATTCACTCACTCACCTTCCTTCCACGCCACCGTGATGAGAATTTTAAATTCATCACAATTATAATTTATAAAAGGTAAATAGAAACTCTAAGCACAAACAAAACCACAAGAAAATTGTATAATAACGTCAGAGGGGTACCGAACGACACTTCATCCTCGGGGGATATAAATTTGGTTCTTGATATGTTCATTCAATGACTGAGTGTTTAAAAACACGAAGTTTTACCACGAAAAGAATAATTGTGGAGAAAGTGGAGTCAATCGCGTGATTCGTGTTCAACGTGTGATCCAGGGACCGATGAATGAGAGCCACCTTGTTCGCATCACGACCTTCCACGTCCTTCTGTGGGGTAGGTAACGCCGCTTTCACCTCAATACCGATACCAAGGCCATTACTTTATCAACCCCTCGATTCTCTCGACTTGATGATGGCCCAGCAGAGGTCAACACACCGAGAACTGCAACCGGTCTGGAAACGGACGTACAATTAGATTTTCAGGGGTAGGAACTCATTTGACCGATGAAACTAGTTAGATCAGATAGTTAATTATGAACCAGAGATACGTGAAGATTTGAATACTGAGATAGGTAGGCATGCAGCGTTTTTAAAGGGCAGTTCTTTCGGTGGAAGGCATTAATGTGGTGGATCAACCTGTTTTCATGGGCTGTATACAGGGGCGTTGCGTCCATAAGGCCGCTTGGACCACTGTCCCGGCACCCAAAAACACTAGAGTGAAAAAGACCAACCACTGTTCAGTTGGCATCTGAATTTCCCTCCGTACACTGTACCTACCTCGCACTTTTCACAAGTTCAACAGCACAAGCGAGTTCTCTGACAATGGATCTTCAATATTCTAGTAGCGCATCCATGGTGGTTCCTCAATGTTAGCTCCATAGACCGACCATGTTATCGGAATAAAGCGACAGTAAATGTCCTGCAATCGAAATCGAAACGTACCTAGGCTCCTGAAACTCGAAGGTAGATTCTGGGTCCTGGGGCCTAGTGTCGCCATGGCAACCGAGAAATGTGGCCCATCCGCGCATGCGAGTAAAAATGTTGTTCGCCACACCCACTTTGGGCCTTGGCCCCATAATCTGATTTCAACCCCAAAATCGTTCATTTCAGAATCGATTCGATCCCTTCGATTAAATTTGTTATCTCGATACGTGATGCTTCTTCTTCTGATTTGTTTTTGTTGTCCTGAATCAATGTCAGACATCGGCTTATGTCCGACATCTACAGATGAGAACTAAGCTGAGAACTTCCACTCCACTCCACTGAATCACATTCGCTTTCTCTGTCTGTCAGTTTTCAATTTTTTGGGTCAAATTTTGCGCGTTTTGCGTTCAGTCCGGTTCCAATGACAGATTTGTATTTGTGGTACCTACGTGCGTTTTGTGGATTGATCGGCGTCCTAACACACAGATAACTACTTACCTAGCTTCTAGTCGATAACTTCTCCATTCAAGTAGGGACTGGCCGACGGGTCATTGTTTTGTTGTATTTTAGTTTACTATATGTTTGTAACACATGAATTCGGTGGCTAATTTGCAGTAGAAATTTTCGACGTTTTCGTACGACGATAGTGTTGATTAAAAGAGATAAGCTTTGCTGGATATCACTCTATCAGTAAATAAGGGAAGGGAGTTGTTGCCTCGGGGTATTTTGTAGACAAATCTGTTGGTTTTGTGTTCTGGTCTGGTGCCCCACTGTTTTCATTCAGACCCCACGCACCGCTAATGGCTGTATACTAGGATTTGAACGAACATTCGAGCTACGCGAATTCGAAAGAGCCAGAAGCTAAAAATCAAATAATTTGTTTAAATAAATATCTACTTCCTTAAATAAATACATATAAATAATTAATTCCTGTGAACCATATTGCCGTTTACGATAATCAACAGCGCAGTTGATTCATTCATCCAAAATTCGAAGCAATATTTTCACTTAAATGATCTATTACCTACCTACTCCCGAACTCTTGCATCAATCTATATGATGTTTTACAATGGAAATATTTGATTCGATTGAACAAAGATTACAGTAACATGGGCATTCAGCTAATATATCTTCCTACAGGACATACATCTGTTTCAAATGACATAAGAATGGAAAACACTATACATATGCCCACGTACAACGGAAGACGTGAAGAGCCGGATAAGAGAGGCTTATGGGGCATTTGTCCAGCTCTATTCCACATGGAAGAACCGGGACCTAATGCACAAAACCAAACTTCGGCTTTTCAATACAAACGAGAAGTCAGTTCTTCAATATGGTAGTGAGACGTGGAAGGTTACCGAAACCCTCACTCACCAGCTGCAAACCTGCGTCAAACGTTGTCTTCGCAGGATTCTGGGAGTGAGGCGGGTGGCCCAACAGAATTTCCAATGCAGAGCTGTGAAGAGACACAACCAAATTCCATATCGTTCAAGAAATCAGGAAAAAGTAATGGAATTGGACAGAGCACACTCTTGTGAAGAAAGAAGGTGTCACAGAAAAACAGCTGTGCGTTGGACCCCTCAAAGCGATAGGAGGAGAAGAGGCGACCTAGGGAGACCTGGAGAAGATCAGCAGACGTACGGCTTGGTACAGGTTTTGTTGTTCATGTTCCTGTTGAATCCATGTTTATTTTTATGTGGTTCTGTTGCGCAGTTGCCGTCGCAATTCGCCATCCGTTTCCCCTTGATCGTTTTCGAACTTCCGTATTTTGCTTTTGTTACTGTAGCTGTTGTCAAAAATGAAACTTCTTTTCTGAAGTACAAAAACAACGTATTGCGAAACGAGAATTGCGAAACAAATCATGAGACCAAGCGGCAAATATATCTTGCTCGGTATATCCGAAAGACTGGCATTTCTTGTATGTGAATTATTCATTTACACAGGTTTGTTTCAATTTCAGCTGTCAAACCAAGGGCGGAGATGATACAGTGGTTTGAGTCCCACTTATTTCATTTATTGTACATAATTATATGGTTCATAATAGCGTTTTGGTAACAAACCTGTTGAACTCAGTTCAGCGATTTGGGTGAGAGTGATCTGTAGTAGGTACCTAAGGTCATTATGGAGTAGATGAGCGAGCTGGTGTCCGCTTATTAGCATACAATTTTGTGGGCACAGTCGAATTAATATTTTTATTTGGCTATCATCCCTTTATGTCTTAGGTTTTACCCACCACGTGACGGACACTGCCAACAGTAGATTGCAACAGAAGTACAACCGGGAAATACACAGCAACACCAGTCCTGTGCCTTCAACTGCTGGTGGAATGGGGTATGACGAACGTATTTCTTAAGCGAAGCTAATTCTTAAGCGATCACCAATCTGCCTTTTGTTTTCTGGATCAGAATTCCGCGCGTTCTGGATCAGAATGAACAGAAATTATTCGCCGCTTATATTATAGTAGGTTCTTAGCTGCTTATAGCAGGTACTTAGTTGCCTACTCGCGTGTATTCCTTTGCCCACTCATCATGAATCGAGTCAGGTCTGGTAGGTGGATAATAAGGATCACGATTGGGCAGCATGCGATCGGACATTATCATTATATTCAAACTTAGGTAAATAAGCATAAGATAAATGTGATAAGACGAGATGATTTCCATAAAAATGTACAGTACTCGGTTGATGACATGAAATGCGCACATTAATTTGGCACAATGCCCTTTTCCTCCAACGTATCGAACCCCGAAACCGGATTTATCGAGCAAATCGCAATCGGTTAAATCAACTCTGTCGGTCGGAATTGAATTTCAACGAGGGTATAAACAACGACGTTTGTCGGTCATCGTGTTACGGTTATCACGGGACGAGGTCACCCGCGTTTCCAACCTCCCAGATTGCCCAGTGGCGCAGTAGTGAAGTTAACAGAGGACTGATTACAGAGATCAAAGCGGCTCCTATTGATAAACCGGCGGCATAAACCCTCAAACAGAGCTGCTCATATCTGCACATGATTAGGCCTGGATGACGGGAGCGCAATGATGAAACAAACAATATTCTCTCTCGGAAATGCTTGAGTGAATTCAATAATTGAATTCAATAATTATTTTGGTCGTCAAACATCGTTTTTGGTTTACAGATGAATGTCACAGTCAGTTTAGAAGAAATGAAGAACAGATGGTTCCTAGTAATGAAACCTTCTTTGATGTTCATTTTATTAATACAATAATGGTGTTTATTAATACAACGGGGGGTTCCGAGTGCATTTCATGATTAATGACGACGAATCAACATCATAATTTCGTCTGCGCTCAATGTTTATTGATGTTCGTCACGCAGTGAACTACACATTGCTGTTGTAGCAGTTGGATAAGAGTAGTTAAAAGAACTACTCTTACCCACCAACACTAATTCTTCGGGTTCTTGCGGTACGGGTTAACGGGGACGACGTAGCTTCGTGATACTTTTTTTTTTTTTTGAAGTGGACTGGAAGAAAATGAACTATACCTACTGTTTACGAAAGGGGCTATAAGCATAATTTTCGTTCATGGCAACTAAGAAAAGTGCCAAGTACGGCGTACGTCGTACGAACAGAAATTTTTTTATTGCATTTTCGGATTCTACGTACCTTTCAAACAGACACCATTAAATTTTGAGGGGGTTAGAATTTTTTTCATGCTCGATTCCGAAGGTTCATTAGATATTCAAAATATTAAACCAAAAATGTATTTCTACCTCGAGTTGAATTTCTTTCATTTTTCCTTAAATACCAAATTGTTTATCCATACAATGTCGCTAGGTAGTTAAAAAAAAAATTAGTATCGCGTTATATTTTTCTTAGTGAAAAAAATGGGACACTAATTTTTGGTTGACCCCCCCCCCACCCCCCCCCCCCCCAGTAAAGACATAATATATATCATTGTCAAAAATAGATAACCCGATATGGCAGGTTGTGTAGGTGATTGAAAAGGTAGCTCGACGATAGAATCACCTGCTATCACGACTGCTATGCGACAGTAGCGCGAGTGCTATGCCTAGAAATGTGTATGGAAGAATAAGAAAAACTTAATTTTCGGTTTTAAACCGTTTTTCTTTTAACTAAATCACTCGCGATGAAATGAAACCCATTCAAAAATCACAGAAACAGCAAAAACGCTTGCATACGAGTCTGCAACGCATTGGGACATTTTCATGTCTTTACCTATTGCTTTTGACATTATTAATATTAAGAGGTAGGTACCTAATTTCAATAAAATAGACGATTCCGGATTAATTATCTTCTACACTCACGATCATTAGTTTGTAAACAAAATATGAGAACAGTTATGCCCATAGCTCCGCTATTCGTATAGTCAATATGTTATGGAGAACATGAAAATGTTCGTTAAATCGAGAGCTTTCCAACGAGTGGTGAACGATTTTTGTGGGTTAAAAAGTGTAGAAAATGAACAAACCTAACAACGGGGTCGTTGTAAGCGGAAATCATTATAAAGGCACTGTAACACAATTTCGTTACGCAATTTCGTGACACGCTCACAGTAAACGGATGATGGCCAGACCCAACTCCAACGCTACTGAGGAGCTCCTTAGACTGAACCGCAGAGAGCTGAGGCAAATAGTCGGCCTATTAACCGGCTTCCTCCCCCTGCGCTTCCACCTAAACCGCATAGGGGTCACACAACAAACAACCCAATGCAGACTATGTGAGGAGACAGACGAAAAAGCATCCCACATAATATTTGAGTGCCCAGCACTCGCTCAGCGCAGGCACAACCTCTTTGGGGCCTCAACCCCAATGAGGGAATTTCCCAGCGAAAATATAATCAAAAACCTTACAACCCTCACCAGGGGACTGGGGTTATTTGATTAAGCTAGGACACTCAGGAAAAGTACAATAAGCCAATAGGCTTCCGTGCTTTGGGGCAACCGACCCCCATTCCTGAGTGATCCGACTTACAATTTACAATTTACAATTTTACGCAATTTCGTGACAGTTTTTTGTGCTATGTGCCAGGGCAAAGACATGAAAATGTCAAAACAAATTTATATAGGAGTTGGAACATGATGTCCTAGGAGTTGTGAATCACTATCAGTCTAGTAAAGCGTCTAGCCTGCCTTCTATTTCGAAGGTAGTAAATTTATTACAAGAACTGTATCAACCTACCGACTGGAAATAGCTGAACATGAACTAGGCTGATCAACCTCTAAGAACGATACTGAGCTCAAAATCCTCCACGGCGGCCTCACATCGAGATCTAAATTCTATGTCCCCTCCATCGAACAGATCCTTTAGAACAACTGGAGATCCACCTAAAGCACTCAGCCTTTCAAACACAATCCACCCCGCTGAATCCAATCGACGTAAACGACAAAAAAATAAAATAATAATACCTAATAAAAAATAATAAAAAAGAAAAATGTCCCCGATCTGAAAGTCAACCCGCTCCACCGAGGGCCGTCCAGGTTTTTTTTTTTTTGGGCGTTCAAGCTTCTTCTTCATCGCGAAAGAGAAAAAACGTGTTTTTCCCTTTCGTCTGTTCTTTGGTAAGCCGGTTTCCGTATGTCACGAGAGACTGTGGAGGTTACGTCACTGTTATTTATGATTCCTCCTTCCTACCTATTTACTCCCCGCCGCGGTTTCCCATTTCTTTCGACGTTCTCTCCCACCCTCACACACTTTAGTCGCCTCCTTTCAGTGGAGGCATCGGTTGTTTTGCTCCTTCGGTCGGCTCATTTTATAACGGAAACCTCGAGTGAGGTCGTTCCATCAACTCAAAACCTCCTTGAGAGAATTTCGTTGCAAAACTCATATCCCGTTCCGAGAAGAAATTGAATCCCAGGTTGAGAGTCTCGGTTTGTTAACTGGGAATGACCTAACAATTTCTTCCTCGAAACGAAGAATACTCACGCTTTTGCTTTCTCACCGTGTACAGAAGTACTTCATACAAATTACCAGATGGGGTTCCGGAAGATCCAAAAAAAATGTTTATTTGAAATTAACACACAATTCACAAGGTTACAACGGAACCCAAAGTTGAATATGCACTGCGCGTAAGGTGTGAACGGCGATAGACGGGAGATGAGACTGACTGCTGAGGCAAGGCGTGAGGCGCTTATATGTAGATAAACTGTCATGTCAGCAAAGGATTGTTATGGATAGGTAACACCTCCCTCCCTAAGTTGGAAATTTCGGAGTTTTGCACATCAATCTTGGGTCGTACACAATTTCGTAGAGATATTACATGTACAGATGAAATGTAAATAAAGTATATCATTTGACAAGATAAAGGCAATTGATTGAACAAGAGTAACAAAGAATACAGCAACAACATAGAATACAGCAGTAACATAGAATACAGCATAGCAATTGATGAAACAAATAGAATACAGCAGTAACATAGAATACAGCATAGCAATTGATGAAACAAATAGAATACAGCAGTAAAATAGAATACAGCATATCATTTGATAAAACAAAGGAATAATAAAACATACAGGAGGTACAAAAGTAAAATAGTAAAACGTACAGGAGGTACAAAAGTAAAATAGTAAAACAAAAGTAAAATGAAGAAAATTACAATCAACGTAAACTTATGTAACTAATAAAAGATACCAAATTCTTTAATTTGTGTCCGAGAGTTTTCTGTATTTTCGATATTGGACTATCATCGTGACGAGGAATAAGAGCAAGAAAATATATAGCAAGATTGACCATATGCTTGGTATGGCAAGTTCAAAGAACGTGAAGGGTTTTACAGTTTTCCAGTCTTCTAATTTGACTTGCGATAGATCTAGATTTTTGAGTTGAATTACGTGGTCCATAGTCTTTGTTGAATCCAACTTCAAATTCACATTACTTACTAATAATGGCGTGCCTGTGATACTGCGATGGGCCGCGAAAAGAGTTTGGTTGTGATAAGATATCAGGTTTTTGCTAGGCCTGACCAGAAAAACACCTTGGAGGTTCCGCAACTCTTTTCCGAATTCAGAAGCAATCGTCAACACGTCTCCGTGAGGAAACACGAGTAGATATTGGTTTATCCTATAGATGAGGGACACATAATTTGTCGGAATATCTAGGTTGGCGTACTCGCAATTGTCTGTGGAGCTGTGTAACAAAAATTCAGCTTCGCACTTTGGACTAGCGTCTATGAGAAAGTGTCCGGGGCAAAGATAGTACGAGGTGCCAGACGGGCAGACGTCTCGTAGTGGCAACACTTCATAACGAGATTTGAGGAAGTATCGAACAGAGGGAACAATAGTTGCGTAGTTAGAGCGAATTTTTGTAGGTAGGGATTCAAGATAGTATAAGTCGAGATTTCTGGGATCGACTATGGGTACATCTAGGAAGTACACGATTTCGTCCATGCCGATAAAACATTGGACTTTGATATGAGATTTGATTTCGAATAGGTCTTTTCCAGTGTGGTTGAGGAATCTAGGGCCATAAAATTCCGTCAAATAATCTAGTTCTTTTAGTAGGAGTTCCGAACTTGGGATGCTAGGGTGGAGTTTTCCTAGTTCACAGAACGTAAGTGACGTTTCAATATCTTGGATTACGTTCACTAGGAGGTTTAAAGATATCTGACAGTGCTCTAGAAACTCATTCGTCGAGCGAATATGAGTGTCTTCACCAACTAACATTTCTTGTAGTGATTCCAATTCCTTGCTAATTTGGAGGTTGTTGTGATTAATAACTTCCATAGTTTCATTGAAATTTCGGGCAAAAGCATTGTTGATCGAATATTGTGAGTCTAATTGAGACTGAAATGTCTCCTGATTACGTTGCAAGTGGTTGATTATGTTATCATATCGTTCGCTGTCTTTCGCGTCGAGATTCCCTGTGACAAATTTGATCAACGACCCTAGTCCGTTAATCAGTCCCCTTTTATGTCTGTTAGTTTGGGTAGTCAGCTTGAAGTTTTGCATCTTTACGTCGATCACTTGAAACGTATGGTTTATGGTCGTCAAAAACATGTCGGTACGTTCTAGATAGTTGCTTTGTGAGCGGATGACGGTGTCGAGGGCTTGCCGATAGTGGTTGCGAAGGACGTCAATTTTTGATAGTAGAGAGTTGAGGTCATAGAAATGGGTGATCGTATGGTAACTGTGATGAATTTAGAATTTTCATCACGGTGGCGTGAAGGAGAAAAGTCGCAGGCGGCGGTAGTCCACCGATCATCTACGACTTTGGGAGGAGATAGAGGTGAGTGAGGGAATTTACCTAGGCGGCGGTAATCCACCGATCATCTAGGTGAGGAGAGGTGCTTGTCTAGGCGGCGGTAGTCCACCGATCATCTAGACAAGAGGAAAAGGTAGGAGGTAAATTCTCAGGCAGCGGTAATCCACCGATCATCTGAGAGGAGGAAGGTAAGAGAGAGAGAAGAGAGAGCTGGTTAGAGGAAGTGTCGAATGAAGCTAAAGCTCCAGGATCCAGGGTTATATAGGACTTGGAGGCCTCTCCCTCCAACTCCCTGTTGGGAGTTGGTAGTGGGGCTCCAGGTTGTGTTCCCTGGATTCTGTTGCCTGTCTCCCCACTCAGATGTTTATTAGCGGAAAGTAAGTTTTACATGAGGATATTGGTGAGAGCTTAAAGTTGCTGGTGGAGTGTTCCCGGGAGGGACTCACGACAGAGGTCCCCCCAGTTCGAACCAATGTTTGAGGAGCTGAAGGCGCAAGGTGACAGAGGCTGAGGGCTGCGGCAAACAAAAGTGTAGCTGAAGGCGCAAGGAGACAGAGGCTGAGGGCAACGGCAAACAAAAGTGGAGCTGAAGGCGCAAGGTGACAGAGGCTGAGGGCTGGCGCAAACAATCGGTGGTGCTGAAGGCAAAAACGTGACAGGGCTGACTTAATTCTAGGACTTAATTCTAGTAAGATAGTAAGCATAGGTAGCAGTAACATAGGTAGCATAGTAAGTAGTAAGTATTATGAGTAGGATAAGTAATATAAGATATAAGTAGCATAAGTACAGTAGTGGTGTAGAAACAAGTATAGTTAGTGGTGTAGTTGAATGATATTCACAATGATTACAGCAGTGGTGTAGGTGAAATGATATGATGACATAGTAGACTAATATTTACAAGGTTGGTATGTGGAAGGTTGGTATTTACAAGGTTGGTATTTACAAGGTTGGTATGTACAAATTCGGACAGGGTTTACAGAATGGAACGGGGTGTTGAAGTTCGCCGTTCCCTGGGTGTGGATAGTGTGTGGTGAAATGTAGTGAGTGTGGTGTACTGATGTAGGTGTAATGTAGCGAAGTGTGTGGGTGGGTTTGTGTGTTGGCTGCTGCGGTGAGGCGGCCACGGCGGGGCTGTGAGATTCGGTACAGTGCGTGTGGGTTAATAAGACACAAGCACTGTCCCGAAATCTCAAGGCCCCGCCGTGATTGCTCAGAGCGGGGCGGAGGACTTGGCCGCCGGGACGCGGGGAATGCGGGGACGCTCCCTCCGTCCGTTTCGCCGCCCGGGCCGTTTTGTCCCGGCGGAATCTATTGGGGATATCCCCGGCGGTGTTGGGGGGGGGAGGGGGTGTTGTGGGTTTGGTGGGTTGGGGTGTTGGTGGGGGAGAATTCGAAATTGGGGGGTCGAAAATTGAAAATTGGGGGGCGGAAATTTGGGGTCGAAAATCGGGAGGCGGGGGTTTGTAAGTGACAGGGGGGGTTTTGATTTGAACGGGGGGTGGGGGGGGGGCATGAGTTCCGCGAGGCGGAACTCGCGAAGAATGGAGGCCATTAATGGGTCGATGGGGGTGTAGGGAGGGTGTACCCCGGTGGCTTGTGCTGCGCGAAATTCGCGCAGTATCCGCCACTGGGGGTACTTCCACCGCCGGGGCCGGGGAGGTAACCCGGAGATCCGTGGCGGGACGAATAGAAGCGATGAGGTCGGCCCGGGCGAAGGGGGTAGGGGGGATAGCGGGTCCGGGACGAAAACGTCCCGGAGTATGGCCGCCATTTCCGGATCCGAATCGAAATCCGGAAACGGCGACGGGGGTGACAGTTGAGGTTGGGAGCGATGGTTCATGGCAAACGGACGGCGAGAGACTGATGGCTGATGTTGGTTGAGGGAGGACAGGGGCGGGTTTGCAGCGGGCGAAAGGTACGGTGTGGGGTTTCCCGTCCATTAGCAGGGTCGCGGTGGTCGGTGTTGTGCGGATGACTTGAAAGGGCCCGGCATAAAGGGGCTGAAAGGTTTTATGCATGCCGGGCTCTTTCAAGTACATGTGAGTGGCAGTGTAAAAGCGTTTGGGGTAAGTGGTGTCGTTTGTCGGTGTTGAGGTGTGGAGCGGTTCCCTGTTAATAGACGGGGTGTTGTGTGGAGGGAAAATGTCGGCCGGTAAACGTAGAGGGTCTCGGAAAGCGTGTTGTGCGGCACTTGTGTTGTCTGAAGGACGGGCGGAAGTGCGAAGGCTGAGTAATACGTAGGGGAGGGTTTTGGTCCATGAGGGGGATGTGGCTGATGTGGAGATGGCTTGCTTAAGGACCGAGTGCCACCGCTCTATTTTCCCGTTGGATTGGGGGTGATAAGGAGTGGTGCGGATTTTTTGAATCCCGAGGGAACGGAGCAGGTCGGCAAAGTGGGCTGATTCAAACTGCCTCCCCTGATCGACCGTGAGTGTCCGCGGACAGCCGTAGCGGCTGATCCACTGATTTAGGAAGGCCGCGGCGACATCGTCCGCGGTAATGTGGGCGAGTGGGATGCACTCAACCCAATTGGTTGCACGGTCGATCATGGTGAGGCAGTACCTCTTCCCCTCGAAGGGGGGAAGAGGGCCGACCAGATCTAGATGGACGTGTTCCCACGGGAGGGAGTCGGGAATGGGTTGAGGAGGTACATGGGGGTGAGCCGAGACCTTAAATTGCTGGCACCTCTGGCACCCCAGAACCCAGGTACGGATATCTGTGTTCATGTGGGGCCAGAAGTACCGCGTCTTGATCAGATCCCGGCTCGCCCGGATGCCGGGATGATGGAGTGAGTGGTAGTGGAGGAACAACTGCCGTCTCAGCTCTGGTGGGACGTAAGGGCGCGGTGAATCGGCCGTCACGTCGCACCAGAGGTTGAGGGGAGGCAGTTGTTCCAATTTGGAGGCGGAGATGAGGTTGGAGAGTGCGGGGTCGGAAGTTGGAGTTTGGTGTGATTTTAGGGTTTGTGGGGAAGGGAAAGGCAGTAACTCCGCCACCGGCGCGGGGGTGGGGCGGGAGAGTGCGTCTGCTACGCAGTTGTCGGCCCCCGGCAAATAACGAATATCGGACGAAAATTGTCCGATAAATTCGAGTTGCCGGAGGCGACGGGGGGAGGCGGATTTACGATTTTGGAGGAGGGCATGTGTGAGGGGTTTATGGTCAGTGATGACAGAGAACTGCCTGCCCTCCACGAAGTCACGGAAGTGCTTGATGGCTTCGTGGATGGCGAGGAGTTCTCTGTCAAAAGTGGAGTAATTTTTTTGAGTTGGGGACAGAGTTTTTGAGAAGAAACCGAGGGGTTGGGGGGTGGCGCCGGTGTGTTGGTGGAGTACTGCCCCGATGGCCCAGTCGGACGCATCGGTCGTGATGGAGAGGGGAGCATGGGGATCGGGATGGGCTAATAGAGCGGCGTCTACTAGGTCCTTTTTGCAAGTTTGAAAGGCGGTTGTGAGGGCGGGGGTCCAGGAAATGGGGCGGTTATCGTTCTTTTTGGCCGGTTGCGGGATAGCGTGTATGACTGGTTGTTGGTGTTGTGCTGCGTGTTTGATGTGTCTACGATAAAAGTTCAACATACCCAGGAAACGGCGAAGTTCTGAGACGGTGCGGGGTTGGGGGAAATCTGTGAGAGCGTGTACTTTGTCCGGGAGAGGCTTGATCCCGTTGGATGAGACTTGGTGGCCGAGGCAGCGGACGGAGGGCTGGGCGAGGACGCATTTTTGAGAGTTGATGGTGAGGCCCTCGGCGGAGAAGATGTCGAGGACTTGCTTGAGGTGTGTCAGATGTTCGTGTGGGTCCCGGGAGGCGATCAAGATGTCATCCAGGAAGCAAAATACGAATGGTAGTCCCCGCAGAATATTATCCATATAACGCTGCCACGTCTGGGCCGCGTTCCGGAGGCCGAAACCCATTTTTATGTACTCGAAAAGGCCGAAAGGCGTTATGATGGCGGTTTTAGGGACGTCGGGCGGGTAGATATTTATGTGGTGGAAGGCTCTGGAGATGTCTAAGGTTGAGAAAATGGTTGTGTTGTGGAGGTGTGAGGAGAAGTCTCGGAGGTGGGGGACGTTATATAGGTCTGGTGTGGTCTTGGCGTTAAGGCGGCGGTAATCGCCGCAGGGGCGGATATCCCCGTTGGGCTTCTGTACAATATGTAACGGTGAAGCCCACGGGGATTTGGAGGGGCGGATAATGCCATCCGTAATGAGATTGTCAAAATGCCGCCGGGCTTGGGACAGTTAGAGGGGGTGGAGGCGGCGGGCTTTGGCTGAAATTGGGGGACCAGAGGTCTCAATGTAGTGTTGAGTTTGGGAGATCTGTGCTGAGGGGCGGCGCTGGGGTTCGTATTGGAGGAGGAGGTTTTCGAATTGGGTTGGGGGGCGATCGACCGTGTGGATGAATCCGGGGATTGGCTTCTGGGTGGAGGGGTCGAGCAGGCGCGCGTTACGGACGTCAACCTGGAGGCCGAAATAAGCGAGGAAGTCGGCCCCCAGGATTGCCTTCTCTACGTCCGCCACGGTAAATTCCCACTCGTACGCGAGCCCGCTCATGTGGATGGATGAGCGGTACGTCCCGTACGAGGGGATGGTGGTACCGTTGGCGGTGTAGAGGAGTTGCCGGTAACAACGCGCCTGTCGCCTGAGAATGTTGTTCGGAAAAATGGAGAGCGCCGCCCCTCTGTCGACGAGGAACGGGACATTCGTCTTCGTACACTTTAAGAAGAGGCGCTGGTGAGCTGGGGTGGAGTGCGGTAAAATGGCGGAGGCGGTGGGCGGATGTGTTGGTGGCGTTTGGTCCCCTGCGAAGGAGACGCGGGGCGGTTCTTTGCCGTTCCGGAGAGGGGGAACGGTAGCGTCGGCTGGGGGGCTGGTCCTCTTGGTGGCGGGTGGGGAGGTGCCGTTCCGGGGAGGGGGAACGGTAGCGGCGGCGTGAGTGGCGGCCGGAAGGGTGGCTGCCCTGGAGGCGGGCGTGGAGGGGCCGTTCCGGGGTGGGGGAACGGTAGCGGCGGCGTGAGTGGCGGCCGGAGGGGTGGCTGCCCTGGAGGCGTGCGTGGAGGGGCCGTTCCGGGGTGGGGGAACGGTAGCGGCGGCGTGAGTGGCGGCCGGAAGGGTGGCTGCCCTGGAGGCGGGCGTGGAGGGGCCGTTCCGAGGTGGGGGAACGGTTGATGGTGGGGTGAGGGTTTTGGCGGCGCTGGCAGGCGCGGCCGGGAGGTTGGCAGCCGTGGCGGCGGCGTAGGAGGGGTAACGAGGCTTCGTGGTGGTGGTGTGAATGCTGGCGGGGAGGGGTTGTTTGTGGTCCCCCCCGTGTTGGCGAGGAGGGGGGCCCGCCGGATTTACCGGCGGGCGGCCGCGATTCCCTGCTTGGAGGTGAAGGAGCAGGGGGGCTGGCATTTTCGGGCCTCCCCACCGAAGTTAACATGATAGAAACATCGGTGGGGGGGGGGGGGGGTCCGCTGGGAGGTAGGCGGTCCTGGTGGGGCGCACGGAGGTGGAGGGGGCCGCTGCGGCTGGAGACTGTCCCCTGCGTTGCTGAGGGGGGGAAGTGTTGCGGCGTTCGGGCGAGCGCTGGCGTCGGTGGTCGATGGAGGGGGTTGGCCGGCGCTCGGTTTAGAGGGAGCGGCGCCGGTGGAGGGAGGGGGGCCGGCGGCGCTCTCGTGACGGCGTCCGGTCCCGCCGCGGGGTGGAGGTGCGGGGTGCGTCGACTTCCGTGACGCCGGCGGCTGCGGTGAGGTCGTGGACCGTATCGGCGAGACGTAGAAGTGGTTCGTCTGGGCCGTCGAGGTGGCTGGCGAGTGCCATTTGCATGGGGTGGGGTAGGGCCCGCAGCCAGAACGTCCGTGCGATGTCGGCCGTCATCACGTCTTGCAGCTGATGACGCAGACGGCGGTAGAGGTGGGAGGGCTTCAGGTCGCCGAGGTGCTGTGGTTGGGAGAGCGCTGCGACACGTGCGATCTTCGACGGTTGGTACAGCGTGACGAGGCGGTTGCGGAGGTCGTCGTATGCGGCCGTGGCGTCGGGAGAGATGTCCGACGTCTGTAGGAGGATCTCGTACGGGAGCAGTGATATGATGCGGGAGTAACGGGTTCGCTGGCTGCGGATGTTGGCGGCCGAAAACGCAGCGTCGACTTGGAAGAACCACAGCGCGGGGTCGTGCGTGTAGAAGGGGGGCAGCGACAGCGGGAATGACGCCGAGGCCGTCGTGACGTCGGCGGCGGCGTGTGTGGCGGCCGCAGCGGCGGCGGCGGATGCGGAGGAGCCGGGTGGCGAGAGGCTGGTGAAGGGGTTGTCGGCTGCGTCAGTTGTCGCAGCGGTCGGCGGCTGCAGTAGGGATGGCCGGAGGAGCGGCGGCGTCGGTGAGTTCGGGTCCATGGCTGTAACTAAAATTCAAAATGAGTTAGTTTTGAATTTGAAATTCGCAATCGGCGGTAGCGGAGGTGCGTTGAGAGCTGGAGTTGAGCGGTGAGGGTGGGCCAAAAATTGCGAATTTACACTGACTGTTGAAGCTGCATTTGAATTTAAAATTTGGGACACCGAACTAGACTGGGGGCGACACATGAGGTGGTAAGAAGGTAGGAAGGGTAGAAGGTTGGATGAACGTCGGGTTCACCACTGTGATGAATTTAGAATTTTCATCACGGTGGCGTGAAGGAGAAAAGTCGCAGGCGGCGGTAGTCCACCGATCATCTACGACTTTGGGAGGAGATAGAGGTGAGTGAGGGAATTTACCTAGGCGGCGGTAATCCACCGATCATCTAGGTGAGGAGAGGTGCTTGTCTAGGCGGCGGTAGTCCACCGATCATCTAGACAAGAGGAAAAGGTAGGAGGTAAATTCTCAGGCGGCGGTAATCCACCGATCATCTGAGAGGAGGAAGGTAAGAGAGAGAGAAGAGAGAGCTGGTTAGAGGAAGTGTCGAATGAAGCTAAAGCTCCAGGATCCAGGGTTATATAGGACTTGGAAGCCTGTCCCTCCAACTCCCTGTTGGGAGTTGGTAGTGGGGCTCCAGGTTGTGTTCCCTGGATTCTGTTGCCTGTCTCCCCACTCAGATGTTTATTAGCGGAAAGTAAGTTTTACATGAGGATATTGGTGAGAGCTTAAAGTTGCTGGTGGAGTGTTCCAGGGAGGGACTCACGACAGTAACCTTCTACGATCTTTGCGGGTCTGAGTAGTACAGGTAGCAGCCCCGGGTTGGACGATATGTTAATTACTTCTAATCCCTTTGAAGATGAGATAAGTAACAAAATTCTGAAACAGCAATCAAAGCAAGGAACCCTTTAGGATTTCTAAACACACTCTTTCCCTAAGGTGGGGGATTTCGTTTTGAGTGAAGGCTAGGTTTTGATTGTGGGTAAGTAATTTTGCAAATTGACACATGAAAACTCCACAGTCATCGTTGTTATCTTGCTGTGGGATGGTTAGCATGTGAGTTGTGCTCCAATTTTCAGAGTCCAATAGTTTTTCTTTTTTATGTAAGAATTCGTAAGCCAAGTAGGACTGGATGTTTTCCAAGATTTCGACTGCGTTTTGATGAGCGGTGCCGTTTTTGATTCTTTCCTTACATTTGGAGTCAAAGTAGGATATCTGTTTTTTCTTTACATCCACCAGTACTAGACTCCAGTGGCTGGATTTGTGTATGGGAAAGACAATGAGGTCTTTTGAGAAGATGTCGGATTTTCTCGTGAAGTGTCTTACGCTACCGAAATCGTGGGTTTCAAACATGGTGTATAGGAATGAGTTGAAACAGAAAGTAGATGGTAGGGTTTTGCTATTACCTACGACTTCTTTCGTCAATCATTTCCATATAGAAATTGATGATCATGTCGTCAAGCCATTGGCCAGGCCTCAGAGTGAGGAGATTTTGTCTTGTTATTCTTAGCCCGAATTTCTGAGAGAGTGTTTCCGAACATGGTAACTCGAGGTTCCAAGCGTTTTGAACTTTAGTTTCGAAATATTTCCGCGGAGTTTTAATATTTGACAAATGTGCTTTCTCCTTGGTGTTGTGGTGGCGGGGATAGATTTCAACTGTTTTCAGAACGGGGTCTATAATTTTAACTTCCTCTTTGTTGTATCTCGGTTTTGCTTTACTCTGTCTTTGTACATTTTTTTATGAATATTTCGGAGGGGATTTCTGGTGGATCGATTCTGTCTACGTTTTTAGTTTCAGCAATTTTTGCTTCCGAGTCTGCGAAGCAGCGGAAGCCTTGTGTTCACTTTCGTGAGCCAAAAAATTTTTGTCTTCAGAAATCAAAATTTCCACTTGCATTTTGCGTTTCAAAGCCTACTGAACAAATTTGGTTCCGTGTCTGTCGGTCTGTGAGTCTGTGAATCTGTGAGTCTGTGAGTCTGTCCGCATTTCCTTGTTACAGCCATAACTTCCACGATTTTGAATTGATTCAGCTCAAATTTTGAGGGATGGTGCGGATAAGGCCCCTTGAGGTCCCATACAAATTTCAACATGATTGATCCAGCGGTACGCCCTGCGCATGCGCTAACGTTAAATTCAACAAACACGCATAACTTTCACAATTTTGATTCAATTTCGCTCAAATTTTCAAGGGTTGTTTGGACAAGGCCTAGTGAGTTCCAGTATGAATTTCAGCATGATCGGACCCTCGGTGCGCTCTGCGCATGCGCTGGCGTGAAATAGATTCAATTTCCTTGTTACAGCCGTAGTAACCAAAGATTTCACCCAATTTCAATGTAATTCTCAGGGATTAAGCGGGTAGGGCCCATTGAGGTCCCATATAAATTTCAACATGATAGAGCCAGCGGTTCGCCCTGCGCATGCGCTCTGTCTGTCTGTCTGTCCTTCTATGCACGGCCAAACGGCTCGACGGATATCGACCAAATTTGGCACGAATATCCAGTAGGCTCCCAAGTTGTGCAACGTCGCATTTTCAATTCCCTGACCATAGCGGAACTATGGTCGACCATGGTCAACTCCTGAATGGCTTGACGGATATCGACCAAATTTGGCACGAATATCCAGTAGGCTCCAAAGTTGTGCAACGTCGCATTTTTAATTCCCTGACCATAGCAGAACTATGGTCGACCATGGTCAACTCCTGAATGGCTTGATGGATATCGACCAACTTTGGCACGAATATCCAGTAGGCTCCCAAGTTGTGCAACGTCGCATTTTTAATTCCCTGACCATAGCGGAACTATGGTCGACCATGGTCAACTTCGTTAATTGAAATGGTAACCCCTATTTTTTATCGCGTATTCGTAATCTACGTGAAATTCTATCTACGATCGACCCTTCGGACTACCCCCGCGGTCGACCATAGCGCATCCATGGGCCCCTCCATGGTCAACTCCTGAATGGCTTGATGGATATCGACCAAATTTGGCACGAATATCCAGTAGGCTCCCAAGTTGTGCAACGTCGCATTTTTAATTCCCTGACCATAGCGGAACTATGGTCGACCATGGTCAACTTCGTTAATGGTAACCCCTATTTTTTATCGCGTATTCGTAATCTACGTGAAATTCTATCTACGATCGACCCTTCGGACTACCCCCGCGGTCGACCTTAGCGCATCCATGGGCCCCTCCATGGTCGAATCCCGAATTGCTCAACGGATATCGACCAAATTTGGCACCAATATCCGGCAGCCTCCCAAGTTGAACGTAGGCGCATTTTTAATTCCCTGACCATAGCGGAAATATGGTCGACCATGGTCAACTCCTGTATGGCTTGACGGATTTTGATAAAATTGGGCACAAATACCCGGTAGGGTATGGGATTTTTCCGTCGTTTGTTGGTTCCACGATACTGCGTAAAGCGAATCTCGGATAGCGAGCGAAGCGAGCGGTCAGGCTAGTTATGTATAATGGACGTAATGTATTATGGAAGTCATGTTATGTATAATATGTATATTTCATGTAATGTTATGTAATGTTATGTTATGTAATGTAATGTTATGTAATATGTATATTTAACGTTATGCAATGTTTTGTAATGTAATGTAATGTAATGTTATGTTATTTTGCTTCCGAGTCTGTTCTATTTTATAATGGGTCACTCTGATTGTGACGAGGAAGCTCCTGTGCCATCACCCTTGGCAGTGTATTTCTTTTTGATCTTGGAATTTCTCCGAAAGATGGGTATATAAGGCTTTAGTTTTCTCTTTGTGTTGGTTCAGGTAATCGTGCGCCATCGTCTTCTCGATGTCCATTTCCAAGAGGGTTCGGTTATTCACATGACCATACACGATTTCGAAGGGCGTTAACTTTGAGGTGGAGTGAATTGAATTGTTATATGCAATGATAAGCGTAATTGACTTTGCTACGGGTGTCTGAGTTTTTAAATTCCTCTTGGCTGTTTAACAGTCTCACATGTTCTATTAGCGTAGAGTGGAATCGCTCAGCCGTTCCGTTGGATTCTGGGTGTTGAGAGGAGATGAAATGAATGTCTATTTTATGGAGTGACATTAGTTCCTTCACCAGTGAGTTTTGGAATTCTGTTCCGTTATCGGACACGATCTTGCTTGGAATTCCGTGGTGTGAGAAAAACTTCATGAGTCCATTTACGATCTCGACTCCAGTTGATGAGGCAATAGGGTATGCTTGCGCATATTTTGAAAAGGTACATATGATAGTTAGGAATTTGGTGTTTTCGATGGTGAACTTGTCGATATGTAATGTTTCTAGGGGACATGTGGAAGTGGGGGTCACATTATATTTTAGTTTGAGCGGTGATCTCTCGTATTTACATTTAAGACAGAGTTCGCAGTTGTTAATGTACTTCTGTATAGCTGGTTTTAGGTTTGGCCAATAATACTCTCTTTTAATCTTCTCGTACGTTTCGTTGATTCCGCGGTGGTTCGTGATTCCTCCATGATATTTCGTTATGATCTTAATTTGTTCGGATTCGGATTGAACGTCGATCAACCGTTTAGTGTACTTGGTAATGTCTATCTCAGAGTACGTGAAATGGGACGTCACGATTTTTGAAAAGGACTCATATACGTCTGCCTCGAAGTATATTCCGTATTTCACTTTAGGATGGATGAACTCTTTGATAAACTTTACCACGTCGGTCTCGAACTTCGTTTCGTTAAGTTTTACCGACATCCGGGTTTTATTGCCGAACAGGGTTGAGAGTTTTACTGAATCTGAGTCAGGAATCGGGCGACTAACTACGGAAAGAATAATCTGGTTAGAAGCATGATTGATTGGTTGATCGCGAATGGGGATGGTTACGACCGTATTCCCAAGGAAATTTGAATGGACTGTATGTTTTGACGAGGAGATGTCGGAGCATGCGTCATGGGCATTCGGGTAGATTTTACCGTTTACCCCTTCCTCCCCAAGATCAACGTTCGCGATCACCGAATCGGCAGGGTCATGTTTTGACCGGGAGTGCAATGTGAGGAACTCCGAGAGGTCGGCTTCTAAAGTGAGTAAATTTGGCGATTGTTCCAGTTTTATTCGGGACAGAGCGTCAGCGTTGGTGTTAGCTGCACCCTTTTTGTAAACAATCTCAAAATCGTACGCTTGGAGTTTGGTCTTCCAAGCGAATAATCTTGAGCTGGGCTCTTTATGGTTGAACAGCCATTGCAGAGGGCGGTGATCGGAGAAGATGGTGAATTTTCTTCCGAACAAGTGAGTCTAAAGTAGCCTACCGCCCATACTATTGCAAGCAGCTCCTTCTCAATGGGTGAATATTTCTGTTCGGACTCATTGAGCGTGCGGCTGGCATATGCAATGGGAAGGTCCGCTTTGTCGGTGACCTGGCTGAGCACCGCGCCTAGTGCAACATTGCTGGCGTCTGTCGTGAGCCTGAAGGGCTTCGAGAAATCAGGGTATTGAAGGATCGGGTCGTTGCTTAGTAAGTCCTTACATGTCTCTAAACACTGACGATACTCCGGGTCGTGGATGTTGATAGTGGAGTTCTTTTTGAGACATTTCGTCATGGGTTTCGTAAGGTTAGCAAAGTCCTTGATAAACTTTCGGTAATACCCCAAGAGCCCAAGAAATCCTTTGATCTCTTTAGGTGTAGTTGGGATTGGGTATTTACGAATAGCAGAAATTTTATCTGGATTGGGTTTGACACCATCAGATGTTACAATGTGCCCCAAGTAGGCAACTTCCCGTTTCAGAAAATCTGTTTTGTCCAATTGGACTTTCAGATTTGCAGCCCTGAGTCGTTTAAAGACAGCTTCAAGGCGTTGAATATGCTCTTGAAGGCTGGTGGAGAAGACAATAATATCGTCGAGGTAAACACAGCATTGTTCAGAGGCAATGCCCCTGAGGATGTTGTCTAAAAAGCGTTGGAACGTGCTTGGAGCGTTTTTGAGCCCAAAAGGGACTCTGGTCCACTCCAAGTGACGTGTGGGTGTACTGAACGCTGTTTTCGCAATACTGTCTGGGTCTACCTCGATCTGGTGGAAGGAACTCTTGAGGTCAATCGTACTAAAATATTGACATCGCCCCAGTTTGTCCAAAAGTTCAGAAATTTGTGGGAGGGGGTATTTATCCTCGATTGTTTTCTGGTTAAGTTTCCTATAATCGACGACCACACGAAATTTCTGCTTACCACTATGGTCTCGTTTCCGTGGAACGATCCAAATGGGTGCGTTCCAGGGGCTTTGGGAATTGCGAACGATACCTTGTTCGAGTAGCTCCTCCATTTGCCTATCAAGTTCTTCAAGGTGGACTTCAGGAAAGCGGTAATTCTTTGCATACACAGGTATTTCATCTGTTGTGCGAATTACATGCTTGATTTCGCCAGTGGCACATAGGGGGGAGCCCTCTTGGTGGAAAATATCAGAGTATTTCGTAACCAAACTTGAAATAGCTAGCTTTTCCTCTTCATTCATATGGTCTAGTCTCAAGAGGCTGAGGTCAAATTTTGTCTTAGATTGATCAAGATTATTGAAATTCGAATTTTGAGGTATGGACTTTAAGAGTTCCGAATCTATTTCTTCCACTATCATCGGGTGTTTCTGAGTAAACTGAGTCGGTTGTTCGCTTGAATTCAAAACCTGAACATAAGTTTCATAATCTCGGATTTGTACCAAACTCTGAGGTATCTCGAGTGAACCAATTTTGTGGTAGGGGAGGATGGCATCGCCATTCTCAACGTTATCAATGATCAGCTTAATTTGTTGTATGTTGCGGGCGTCAATATTGTGCGTCTCATTTAATTCTAAATCCAGGAATTGTAAAGGGACGTCTACATTAGTGGTTTTAGAACATTATTACTTAGGTCTATTGAGGCTCCCAATTCCTCAAGGTTCCCTAGACCGAGCAACATATCAAACCTAGTGTGAAAAGAAAACAAGTAGAATTTAAGGGCTAGGTCATTTTGGTGAAATAGTTCGTTAACGGGAACTAGAGTACTTGATCCTGCTAGTGAAGTGCCATGAACAGTTTTTATCCAGAAGGGTTCATGATCTACTTCTGTGTGAAAATACTTCTCTGCAATGCCAGGGTTTATGAAACTCAACGAACTGCCAGTGTCTATCATAACTTTAAGATTTAAGCCGGGTAAGGTTATGTATGGTAGTTCGCTCATGGGACGTGAATTAATTGTCAGTAAGTCGTATGTGGGTCGGGGCTGGTTAACTCTAAAAAAGAGCTTTCGTTTCCAGTCTCAATCTGGTTGTCGGATTCGGGGTCGTAATCGTATCCGTCGTCTGTTTGGGATGGATATGTATCTGGAGTGACGTCACAATCGTATCCCTCGACTTGGTTCGCACCCGAGTTTTCGGCGTCAATTTCTAAATTGTGGAAATTCGGATTTGTTGTCTGCCAACTCATCGGTGCCCACTCTTTCTTTACGGGCGGATTTTGATTTGCCGTCGGTTTTTTGTGTTGAAAGTTCCTCGTGTTTGAGGTACCGGGGTTTCTCGGGGGGTTTTGCGGAACTTTCTGTAGAAATTGGGGATTCGGACGATTGTTTACGTTTGAAATGTTCGGATTACTGTTGGTCCACGGACGAAACTGGAAGTGGTTTTGACCTTGACTCGTTCCAGGGCGGAATGAATTTTGAAAATTTCGATTTTGCTGGACTTTCTGATTCGTCCCTGAATTTGGATTCGGCTTTTGTCTAGAGACAGAGGAGGAGGACAACATCTGGTAATCATTTGTCATCCATCCAAGAGCCGTGTTCAAATCTCTGGGTTGTCTGGTACGCAACAAACTTCATTTGCGTCTCCGGGGAGCCCACTTGTAGGGATCCCCCACTCCTTTTCCTGCCATCGATCCACAGTCAGGAAGAATCGATGTATCACACGTGGTGGATCGCTTGACAATGCATTCCACTAATCTATTCAGAAGTCCCAAACAACCTGCTCATTCACGGGATAGTTTCTGGGATTGTTTATCTGTTTTGAGATGCGAGCGCTAGCGAGCATCCAGATCGCTTGACAATGCATTCCACTCATCTATTCAGAAGTCCCAAACAACCTGCTCATTCACGGGATAGTTTCTGGGATTGTTTATCTGTTTTGAGATGCGAGAATAATATTATCATTAGTCAACACACGTCAGAGATCACAATTTATTATAGAATACTGATACTAGGTAAGCACGTTATCACTGTCACAAATGAGAAGAAAAACGAGACGAGGCCCGACGTTGGGAGCTTGGGAGGCCGAATCTATAAATCGATTATCGATCCTCCGTGCATCGATGGCAGGAAAAGGAGTGGGGGATCCCTACAAGTGGGCTCCCCGGAGACGCAAGTACAAACTTCCCAGTGGTTCTTTGAGATTAAGTAGGAAACACCTAGTTGCTAGGGACTCGTAGTGAGAGATCATGAGCGGTGCATCCCTAGTTGCTTGCGTATTGAAGTAGGCAATAATTTTATTCAGGATGTCCCGGACCCTGCCATGGAATTTGAAAGGGTCCTCATGGTCTCCTTGCCTCATTTTGGCTAAGTCCAAATTTAGCGTGAAGATATCTCGCTTGTCCGCATAAGCATCTATCAAAGCCCTTTCGAGTTGTTCGAAAGTCGAGATGTTATGGGAGACGAGTACGCTAGAAGCGGGGGAATGAACCTTGGCTTTCATCGCGGCAATAAGCATGAGATTTTGGAAATCATTGGGGTCTGCGTGGACATAAAATCTTCGGTTTAATTGTCTACAAATGTTTAGGAAATTTGTAAGAGTCTCAGGTTCACCTGAAAAAATTGGGATGACTTCCATATATGCTCCTTTCTAAGCGCAGGAGTAGTTGGGTTTTGAGGGGACCCCGAAGGGGGGAGGAGCCGATGACCGCCAATACGCATCAGCTCAAGAGCTGCGTTGGCTTCCGCTAACCTGACCTCCAAACGTGCTTGCAATTCATTATGTTCTTGGACAGTTCTTTGAGAGGCTTCCAACAGTTCCAAAAGATGCACATTTTGCGCATCGACGCTGTTATCATAGTTATTTGCCATTCCGGCTTCTTCGTTATTCATGTCTGGTGGAAGTTCCGAGCCGGAGGGTAACGGACGTTCGGGAATCGAATTTGATGGTTGGTCGAGTTCGGAACCCGAGGGCAGCGAATATTCGGGAATCGAATCCAACTGAAGTTGGTTGGAATTTCTATTCAAAATACCTAGTCTCTTGCTAACTCTGTCGGTTACGTATCCTTTAAATTGCTTCGGAATTTTGACGAATTTCGGGTTCCCTGAGTTTAACTAGCCAAAAAATTTTGGAACAGATGTGCGATCAATGGATAGGAACAAAAAGAAATGAAATGGTACAAGACAAATACGAAATATTCAAACTTAAAGTAACTTAGAATTAGGAACTTAGTTATTAGGAATGTTCATGAGTGAGGCGGGAAAGCCAGGTGTTGAAACGGTGAAGAGGTAGTGGCGGGTGCCACGGAAGGAATCGCGGGATGGTCCCGAGATGAAGGCCAAGAGATGATAAGAGAAGAAATGCGTGGGCTGTTACTAAGCAGGCCCGTGTGTAGAAGCTTCCTAGGGCTGATCCTCGTAGGCAAGCCTTTTTCGGAAATGTAAAGTGAACGTAACGTTTACACTTTGTGTTGAGTTTTATGTTGTATACGTCGCAACGTAGGCGTTAAAAAACGCAAGAAAAACGTTAGAGAACGTAGTAATTTGAAAAAAATTCTTGATTCTTGTTATGATACCATACTCCTAGTCCCTGGTTCAGTATGCAGCTTCCACAGGTGATTTCGAGAGAGTACATGAGAATCTTGTGAAATTTTGGTTGAATTAAAAGCGAATTGTGTGTAAAGGGCGAAATTCTTTTCTCGAGTGGTGGCCAGATATACGTGCTGGTTGTTTCTCTTGATTAGAACTTTAGGAAAATGCGCAGTGCGAATACTCACAGGAGGGCGCCCATTCCACCTGCGGGAGTCAGCTCGAGGTTTGATGTGGTGATCCCAATATCACTGGACACACCGGTAGATTCTTCGGTTTACTTCCGCGTGTACGGAGCGAAAATAAAACCACGTCGTTTCTGACTGCGCCAATTACCAGATGGGGTTCCGGAAGATCCAAAAAAAAAATGTTTATTTGAAATTAACACACAATTCACAAGGTTACAACGGAACCCTAAGTTGAATATGCACTGCGCGTAAGGTGTGAACGGCGATAGACGGGAGATGAGACTGACTGCTGAGGCAAGGCGTGAGGCGCTTATATGTAGATAAACTGTCATGTCAGCAAAGGATTGTTATGGATAGGTAACATACATGAACAGAAGAAAACGAGGGTACAAGGAAAAACTTACTACACGGAGGCTTGACACGATCTAACTCCGAAATTAATGAACCGACTTTGATTAGGTAGGTTTTCAAACTTCTTCGATTAAAAATGCACGGAGAGTGTCGTTGATGGCCTGGAGCCCATTCCTAAACTCTTCAACTGTTCACTTTGCAAATCTTCATTAGTACTCTTCACTTCGCGCACCTGTCTGCAGTTCTGCACGAAACGAAGAGTGTTCTGAAGAGCAACCTTCGTTTTGCAGAGTAACCTCCAATTTGTGTTACAGTTTATCTTTGTTGTTTCCGATCGGTTTCTTCCGATTTCATCAAGTTTTCGGCAGTTTTCCGTCCTTGTTTCTTCAGTCTCCCATCACAAGTGGGTCTATTAGATTTTACCGAAATAAGTATAGTTTAATACCACAGAGATGTATCGTAGAAAACAAATGTGAAGCAACGACTGGCTTTGGTTCATCTTTTAAGAGGCGAGCACGTTCAATATCCTCATCATCATCCTCCAATGAGAAGTATCGGAAAATGTCCAGTATAATTTTTTTTAAATACATTGAAATTAGGTAGGCAGTCACTATTTGTCCACAAAGAACAACAACCTGTCACTTCCTAACATTTCCTTCCTCCCAAATGCAAAGTATTTTGATAGCTTCAGTAGAGCTAACTTTTATGGTATTTTATATGCTTGCCCTCACACTAATTGGAACACCTTTAGACCTAATCGAAAGATAGAACTCTCTTCTTTTTATTCGAGCAACCAAACACTGAATTTAATGAATAAATAATACCTAAAAACCGATTTGAAAAGTATTTCGTTCTACCTCAGAGTCGTTTGGGACTCTGCAAAAATGATGTGAACTCTTCATCTGAAACGAAGACTCTGAACGTTGCACTTTGCGAAAGATAACCTTTAGGAACGGAACTGTTCAAAACAGGGTAAAACTCTGCAAATCTACAATTTGCATTTCGGTCTTACCCTTCAAATCAAGCAGAAATTATTTAGGAACGGAAATTCGTGTGGATTTGAAGAGTGCTGAGTGTGAAGGTTGAAAGTCTAGGCACGGGATTTCGAGCTCTCAGGAATTGGAACTAAGGCTGTTCCCTTAGTTCTCTATTGATTGAACTGTGGTCGAAGCAATAGTGAAAACCTTCGGACGCCCATGATCTCCGGTTCTATTCAAACGATTTTGGTACCATTTACAGATTCACGAAAATCAAATTTTTCAACTACCACCCAAATCTAAGCCATAAATATAATCACAGAACGATCATACTCATTCTCATTTTTTCAGCATAAACCAAGAAGTTTAGTAATGAAAACTCGTGACAATTTCTTGACAAGTACCTGTTTTTACGCTTTTCCTGTGCGCTGCTTGGTGAAGACAGCTGGGTAGCACCTACAGAGAGCTATACAAACCTAGAACACTACGGATTTTCGTAAAGTGAATACGGTATTCCAAATCATACGGTACAGCCCAAATGATATTTGCGAATATCAGACGCAGCTTTGTGGCGTTTGGTGTATATAGGTGGAAACAAAAGATCAAACGAAATCCTCAACATAATACTCCATCAAACGGTTCAGGTTCCAATCAAACGAAGAGATATTCGAACCATTCGAAAATGCATCATCGATCACTAAGCAAACGATCAGGTGAAATTTCTCATTCGACTTGGCGGCATTGAATGCAGGAATGCGTATTTAAACAATTCATTACACCTATTGAAAAGCTGAATCAAGTTGATCATTAAAAAGAAAATCCACGTGAAAAAAGGCCATGTTACTTTTCATACGTCTGACCTATACGAGCATCAACCGCTTGAAAACCTGGTTGATTAAATTCGTCGTTAAAAAGCAATTCTAAAGAAAGCGTTCAAGTTGAGTATTTGAGGGCTTAAAACTCGGGAAAAATTGGGTAGATTATGGCTACAGGAAAAGAAGGGTTAAATCTGAAAAGGAGAGGTAGCACTGCGGAAAAAAAGCTTTTGACGGGAAAACGAGCGAGAGGCCTTTGAAAGTTCTCGTTTGCAACCCTCCTTTTAATTGCTTACATTACTACGCGGTACAACGACTAATATTTCGTGAAGAGACCTCCCACTGAAAAAAGGGGTTTGAATTCCATTGAGTTAACGTAGCATAATAAAAGAGAAAACAAATTGATCATCTTACGGTATTTTTATTGTTGTTGAGAGTATCCGGTTAGTGACACTCAAGTCGGGCAGACGAAAGGTTTTTCTTTTAGACTGTTTACTACTAGTTACAACCAAACTGAGATGTTTCAAAAGAAAAATACACTTAGAAGAGGACTTGAGTCTGGTTCCCCATTTCCCATGTCCGGTGGTCCTAGACATATCCCCCTGTTCCCTAGACATAGTGACGCGTGCTATACTATAGAGAGGGGGGGGGGGGGGGATTCGCAATTGGGCTCCGTCTGCGATTGTTCTGATTTCAAGCAATGTTAAAGCCTTTGAAGCACATTCTAGTAATGGAAAATAGATGAAATCGCCGGCTGTCAATGAAGAATGGACGTCCATTTTTTGGTGAAGCAAAATTATTCATGCAAAAAGATGTATGTGGTCCAAAATGAAAATTTCCACTCGCACTTTACGTTTCAGACATCAAGGAACATTTCGATTCCATGTCTGCCTGGGTCAATTCCTTGTAACACCCACAACTACCCGAAATAATGGTCGAAATGGGCTGAAATGTGGAGGGTACGTGCGGGTTGGGTCCCATAACCAAAATAATTGAAAAAGTACAGTAATTTTCGTCTGAACATGCGCAAACTTGAAATACTTGAAACGCCCATAATTACCTTGAAATGAGTTCGAACTTGGATGGTCGATCATGAATCGATAGTTCCATATGAGTTTCATCGGAATCGTACTGAAACTTTTTTATGCGCATGCGCAAACGTAAAATGTTGACCATTTCCTTGTAACGCTTCGAACTACACGAAAAATAGTCGTAGAGAGCTGACATTTTGAAGGTACACGCGGGTTGGATCGGAGATGGTCCCGTATCAAAATGAATCTACCTACCCAGCTACTCTATACGTTCATGTGATTCAAGTGAGGAAGCTATACTGCCTACTCGAACTGGCAGTCATTTTTTCTTTACCTCATTCCCGCTGAATTACTCGAGTTTCGGAGCTGAAAATTAGGATGCACAGGGGTTGTCGAGGGTGCTGAAATCGATTTTGAGAAACAATAAAGACGAAGTTACTGAAAGGTTATCCATTTCCATTAATACACGAAAAATAAGGTGTTATACCGGTTTCTGTGATCAAACCATCGTCAATAACAAACAGTAACGGAGTTATTAATGTCCGTCCGCCGTATCATCCATATCTATTCCGTCTAAAAAATTCGTTCTTTCGCACACAAGCTTCATTTGGGCACCAGTAGTGCCCCCAAAATTTGCAGCCCGATTGGAATATACCCAGGAGTGTTATGAGTGGAATGGGTATACAAAAAGCGAAGGGGGGGGGGGGGGGTAGTAACACGACCGTGGGAGGTATCGTTTTCCATGTATTTTAGGACGAGGAGACCGAATTTGAAGTCGATTTCGACCAATGAGCGAACAATTGAGGTTAACAAAGATTCAACCTTACACTTACGTTAATTTTTGTCTGAAATCGTCGTTCTTCCGCACGAAGTTTGGGTCCCCATTTGGGTCCTAGTTGTGCTCCAAAGATCGGTAACCCGAGCGGAATACACCCAGGGGTGTTACGGGGTGTAAAAACAGGGATTTTGAGGTTTTCGTGAATGAGCTTGTGAGGTATCGTTTTCCATGTTTTTTAGGGCGACAAACCCGAATATGAAGTTGATTTTGACCAAAGAGTGAAAAATTGAGGTTATCACGAAGGGTCAGCTCCCAAAATTCATCTTTTATGAGTAGAAAACCTGGGGAATTGTCTGAAATCACCATAAATTTATATAACACTCGAAGTAGCATCAGCAGGTGAATCAAGACAATTAAATGGCACTATCAATCATCAAAGATCTTATTTTTTAAATAGCTATTTCAATTATTGCACATGAAAGAATCAATAAATGAATGTGTCTGCGCTTACCTTATATTTTTGACAAGAGATAACATTAACTTCATATCTAGTCATTAACTTCATTAAAATAACTATTATCAAGGCACTCAACCAACAAAAGAGTACACAACATCATAATTTCCATGCGGTATTTGTTTATAGCCTTACAATCGGAACCTTCTTGTTACCTCCTTTTCATCTTCTTCCGTTATCATTATTGTCGGCTGCATCCCTCTATTTATATCTTCCGCATGTTTCCATGGATACTGAATATTCAGCAGTATCCACTGATCAACGTTAATTGATGTACATAATTAGGCCATGTTCCTATCTGTTTATGAACTGTTCTCAACATATTAAATTATTAAATATTATTATCAAATTATTGTGACTGTGTGCAAGTTTCTACGTGACATCAACTTTATTGTCATCAACTGCCAGTGCTGCACTCATATCATGGATTCAGCGGTTCTACCAACAAACTTTATTCTGTGATAACTATCAATGGCGCTTGGTTCCCTATTAACTGTGCAATAATTACTCGGAAATATCAGCCGTTTATTCTATCATCCGTCCAAGATCACCTTACCAAACGTACACCAAAAGTTCCTACTACCAATTTACACCAGCAAGTTACTGTGGCCATCACCTGTTCTGCCACTTGGGACTTGGCTGTGATACCTCCTGCACCACATTGTTGGCCACTGTTACCATCACCAAAGTACCTGACTGTCTGGATTCTGAGGACCGGGACAACCAGCAATTACCTGGACTCCCTGACTGGAGGACTACTGAAGCCATTACCACTCAGCTAAGCTATTTACCTACCATAAGTCTTAGCGGCTCTAGTCTTAGAACTCTAGTCATCTCTATATTGAAATCCATTCTAGTCAATCCTACATCAATTTACCTGTAAGTGGCCACATCATTCTTTAGGGAACAGTTACCAATAGCCAAATTAATCATAAAACCCTGTACCTACTCCATAGCACATTTCTACCTGAACTTTAACTAACAATAAAACCTATATATGTTGATGTTTCATCAGTTCAATAATGCCTTTTAATTGAGCACCCACAGTTCCTATTAATAGTTAAATCACCAGTCTTCTTTTCTCAGTTAAACTGAGTGGTCCTTCGAGTATTTTTCATTCATCAATTTGCCAAGCTATCCTACCTACTTATCATTAAACGTTATTTATCAGTAATGGACGTTAGCAGCATTCAAAACTGCACGTTTGTACGACAGAATGAATGATTTAGTTCGCATCGATTCTGAGGTCAAAAAAGCAAACTCCGACCCACATCCATTGAGTTAAGAGATGTATGGTGCTATCTACAGGTAATTAAAAACATGTGCTTTATACTTACATGTGGAAAATGTGATCTTAACCGAGTGGTCAAGAGTGATTTACACGATGAGGGCGAGTGATAGGGGTGTGGGTTTATTAGTGAGATAATAATAACACGACATAATGACGGGTGAGTGTGAAAGGCGACGGGAAATCTGAAATACCGTTCAATTGAGGTCTGGTAACGAGGTCGTCAGCGACTAGGGAGGGTCTAGACGACAAAAGGAGGAAGTCGATGAGTCCGGCGGATGGGGATGACGAGAGTGTGCGTTTCTTTGTCAGTGTTCGGATATTGACAGCGTGCGGGCGGTCGGCGCACAGTGGTACAAAACAGCTGTTTTTTGACCAATAACCTGCTAGTTGTCCAAACGGGCTGCAATTCTCATGAAAGTTTACACAAATTGGGCTCCTGAATCCATTGGAACAGTTATTGCTATATCAATTTTTTTTTTCTTCAGTACCTACACACATAACACATGCGCATTTTTGAAGGCATTAAGAACCACAGTAGTTTTTTTGGTTTATTATTTTCAATAGTAATGAACCATTGGAATCGATCATGAAAAAAATTCTTACCCCCCCTCAAAATTTGTATGTTGTTTCAAGGTATGTAGAATCCAAAACTGCAATAAAAATATTTCTGTCTGTCCGCCGTACGGGCCACTTTTCTTAGTTACCATGAATCGAAATTGATGCAATTCGAGTTATAGGTTCCGATCGGGGTCTAGTTGGTCCTCGAAGCTCGACGTTACTGTCAGTCATCTCTAAGGGGTTCAAAATAGGGGTTGAAATTTTCAAAACGCCTATACCTTTCTTTTTACGTGAATCTTTTTACGGTTTTAAATAGTTCTTGAACTTACGAGTTTTTTAAGACCACCCGGAGCATCGTACGTCCAGCCGTTCGTTCACAGTAAAGCCCCGAAGTTTGCACCGACAAGCATTTTCGACTCCAGGGTGAATGAAATTGTGTACATTCAGACCAAATCTCGTTACCAGGGACGCGCCGACAATCGGAAATTGGCCGGATATAAAATAATTGCTAGGGACCACCTGATTATATTGGCGGGGTATGAAGTCTGTGATATTATTTCAATTGAAAAATGACGGCTCTTTTGGAGTTCGTTGATAGGTAGTGAAACTTGAACAAACGTTGAAGTATTATTGATGGGTATATTGATGGGGTTACACGATGGTAAATCATTACACAACGGTTCATTATACCATCTACGTAGAAGGGGCTGGAGTTTGTTGGTAGGTACTTTTGCAACTTTTTTCACTCCTCATCAACAATTTCTTTTCAGAACTTCATTATGAGTGTTTCTTTTTGTTAGGTACTGTTTGTCATCGGCAGAATTATTTTAGCAACATTTAACTCGTGATTTAGGTAGGTACCAAGTAACGAGTACGGGGTTAGGTACTACGGCGGAGCTAGAGTACGGCGGACGGACGTTGCATTTTTGGAATCTACGCACCTTGAAACGGAAAAGAAAAAAGTTTGAGGGGGTGTTATAAAAATATTTTGCGGAGCGAATACATAGGTGTATTATTCACAGAATAATAAACCAAAGGGAGAGTACCTAATTCGTGTTTTGGGGGCCAAAATTGGTAGAAACCATATAAATAGCTATTTCAATTAGTTCACATTAAAGAAACAATAATTAAACAGCCAACATAATAGTAGATGTGTCCAATAGAATAAAAACCCATGTGACAAGGACTTTGCAGCGTTTTTGGAATCTACGCACCTTGAAACGTAAACGTAAAAGAAAATACACTGCCAAGGTGATGGCACAGGAGCTTCCTCGTCACAATCAGAGTGACCCATTATAAAATAGAACAGACTCGGAAGCAAAATAACATAACATTACATTACATTACATTACATTACATAACATTACATAACGTTAAATATACATATTACATAACATTACATTACATAACATAACATTACATAACATTACATGAAATATACATATTATACATAACATGACTTCCATAATACATTACGTCCATTATACATAACTAGCCTGACCGCTCGCTTCGCTCGCTATCCGAGATTCGCTGTACGCAGTATCGTGGAACCAACAAACGACGGAAAAATCCCATACCCTACCGGGTATTTGTGCCCAATTTTATCAAAATCCGTCAAGCCATTCAGGAGTTGACCATGGTCGACCATATTTCCGCTATGGTCAGGGAATTAAAAATGCGCCTACGTTCAACTTGGGAGGCTACCGAATATTGGTGCCAAATTTGGTCGATATCCGTTGAGCAATTCGGGATTCGACCATGGAGGGGCCCATGGATGCGCTAAGGTCGACCGCGGGGGTAGTCCGAAGGGTCGATCGTAGATAGAATTTCACGTAGATTACGAATACGCGATAAAAAATAGGGGTTACCATTTCAATTAACGAAGTTGACCATGGTCGACCATAGTTCCGCTATGGTCAGGGAATTAAAAATGCGACGATGCACAACTTGGGAGCCTACTGGATACTCGTGCCAAATTTGGTCGATATCCGTCAAGCCATTCAGGAGTTGACCATGGTCGACCATAGTTCCGCTATGGTCAGGGAATTAAAAATGCGACGTTGCACAACTTGGGAGCCTACTGGATATTCGTGCCAAATTTGGTCGATATCCGTTGAGCAATTCGGGATTCGACCATGGAGGGGGCCATGGATGCGCTATGGTCGGCCGCGGGGGTAGTCCGAAGGGTCGATCGTAGATAGAATTTCACGTAGATTACGAATACGCGATAAAAAATAGGGGTTACCATTTCAATTAACGAAGTTGACCATGGTCGACCATAGTTCCGCTATGGTCAGGGAATTAAAAATGCGACGTTGCACAACTTGGGAGCCTACTGGATATTCGTGCCAAATTTGGTCGATATCCGTTGAGCAATTCGGGATTCGACCATGGAGGGGGCCATGGATGCGCTATGGTCGACCGCGGGGGTAGTCCGAAGGGTCGATCGTAGATAGAATTTCACGTAGATTACGAATACGCGATAAAAAATAGGGGTTACCATTTCAATTAACGAAGTTGACCATGGTCGACCATAGTTCCGCTATGGTCAGGGAATTAAAAATGCGACGTTTCACAACTTGGGAGCCTACTGGATATTCGTGCCAAATTTGGTCGATATCCGTTGAGCAATTCGGGATTCGACCATGGAGGGGCCCATGGATGCGCTATGGTCGACCGCGGGGGTAGTCCGAAGGGTCGATCGTAGATAGAATTTCACGTAGATTACGAATACGCGATAAAAAATAGGGGTTACCATTTCAATTAACGAAGTTGACCATGGTCGACCATAGTTCCGCTATGATCAGGGAATTAAAAATGCGACGTTGCACAATTTGGGAGCCTACTGGATATTCGTGCCAAATTTGGTCGATATCCATCAAGCCATTCAGGAGTTGACCATGGTCGACCATAGTTCCGCTATGGTCAGGGAATTAAAAATGCGACGTTGCACAACTTGGGAGCCTACTGGATATTCGTGCCAAATTTGGTCGATATCCGTCAAGCCATTCAGGAGTTGACCATGGTCGACCATAGTTCCGCTATGGTCAGGGAATTGAAAATGCGACGTTGCACAACTTGGGAGCCTACTGGATATTCGTGCCAAATTTGGTCGATATCCGTCGAGCCGTTTGGCCGTGCATAGAAGGACAGACAGACAGACAGAGCGCATGCGCAGGGCGAACCGCTGGCTCTATCATGTTGAAATTTATATGGGACCTCAATGGGCCCTACCCGCTTAATCCCTGAGAATTACATTGAAATTGGGTGAAATCTTTGGTTACTACGGCTGTAACAAGGAAATTGAATCTATTTCACGCCAGCGCATGCGCAGAGCGCACCGAGGGTCCGATCATGCTGAAATTCATACTGGAACTCACTAGGCCTTGTCCAAACAACCCTTGAAAATTTGAGCGAAATTGAATCAAAATTGTGAAAGTTATGCGTGTTTGTTGAATTTAACGTTAGCGCATGCGCAGGGCGTACCGCTGGATCAATCATGTTGAAATTTGTATGGGACCTCCAGGGGCCTTATCCGCACCATCCCTCAAAATTTGAGCTGAATCAATTCAAAATCGTGGAAGTTATGGCTGTAACAAGGAAACGCGGACAGACTCACAGATTCACAGACTCACAGACCGACAGACACGGAACCAAATTTGTTCAGTAGGCTTTGAAACGCAAAATGCAAGTGGAAATTTTGATTTCCGAAGACAAAAATTTGTTGGCTCACGAAAGTGAACACAAGGCTTCCGCTGCTTCGCAGACTCGGAAGCAAAATTTTGAGGGGGTGTTATACAAATTTTTTGCTGAGCAAATACATAGGTGTATTATTCACAGAATAATAAACCAAAATGTCCGTCCACCGTACGCCGTATCACGTGTACCGGCTTCATTTTTGGTCTAAAAAATCCGTTCTTTCGTAAACATGCTCCATTTGGGTCCTAGTTGTGTCCCGAAACTTTGCAGCTCGATCGGAATATACCCAGGGGTGTTATGAGTGAAAATGGGTATAAAAATAGATACTTTTTGTGTTTCAGTAACATGCTAGTAACATGAGCGTTTGAGGTATCGTTTTCCATGTTTTTTGGGACAAGAAGACCGAATATGAAGTCAATTTTGACCAAACAGTGGAAAATTGAGGTTCTACCAATGGTTCTGCTCCCAAAATCGATCATTTATGAGTCAAAAACCTGGGAAATTGTCTGAAATCACCATCAATTTGTATAATAACACTAGAAAAAGTGTCAACAGGTGAATCAAGACAATTGAATGCCACTACCAGCGATCAAAGATAATTTGAGAAAAAAGGAGCGTACCCGATTCGTGTTTTGGGGGCCAAAATTGGTGGAAACAATCAAAAATATATATTTAAATTATTTCACATGAAATAAACAATAAATAAACAGCCAACATTTCTGTACGTAAGTCCAGTACAATAATAAACCCATGTGACAAGGAGTTTGCAGCGTTTTTTATTCTATATTCGTACTCTACGTCCCTTGAAACGGAAACCATGAAATTTTGAGGGGGGGGGGGGGGGGGGGGAGAGGGTTTAAAACATGTTTTCATGGGCGATTCTTAAGGTTCATCATTGAAAATAATAAACCATAATTAAGCCCCCCCCCCCCCCCCCCCCCCCAACATACCTCTGGAATCTGGAATGGTGGCGTCACCACAGATGAAGACGGACTGGATCCCTCACACATGCGTATCGTAGTCGTACGTCAATATCACAGTCGAATAAAGGGGGATTCATGAATGATTCCGTTGGAAACAGTTATCGCCCAGCCGTTCACACCGCGGCCAGCAATATTAATGAGTTCCCGGAGGCCTCGCACGGTGTTGACAGGCGAAGCATTGACCTACAACACGTAAAAGGGCGGGAGCGGGGGTTCACGCGCTCACGAGTCACGGATATCCAAAGCATCGGAGATAATTGAAGGTCTGAGTGACGCTAACCCAATTCACCGGCTGGTAGGTGTAGCCGGGGCGAGTGAGGGGGATGGGACGCCGCGGATGAGAGGCAGAAACGGGGGAAACCCTCATTCGGTATGCAACCCGAGGATCCGTTTGAGTCATTCGACAGAGGGTGACGAACCTTTTGCCTGGTCAGTTGACGTCCGTAAAGCGAAAATGTCGTGGGACAACCAGTGGGTAACCCGACGAGGACTGAAAAAGACGCAGGATCTGGCATCCAGTGACCAGGGGGGACTAGCGGTGGGTGAGAGCAGTTCATTTGAGTCAGTTCAACAGTTCATTCCAGTTCTTTTTTCTTTCCAATCACAGGACACAAACACTGAACTAGAACGAAGATGATACCAACTTAGTTCCTTATTCCTTTGAACTGTCCTTCCGTGATGCTATGAACACCTTATGCATTATCCACCCAATCTGAACTAACTCTTAATGAACTAAAGCGGGGATCACAATTCACGTTGACGCGTGATCGACGTAAAGCGCGTAAAACGCAAAGGCCTAAAGGTCTGCGTAAAGCGCGTAAAAACGACAAACCAAGACAACACTAGTTACGTAAAGCGCGCAGTCGTCGAGGTACAGCCTTCGCCTGCGCAGAACCCATGCGCGGATTCATAAAGCGCGTAAAATCTAAATTTTTCGATCTTGGGACACTCCGGTTCAAAAGTCGTCCCGCGTAAAGCGTAAACCTGATGAGCCTCGTGTATAGCAAAGGAACTATCGTTCAGTGGATACTATCAGCTCTTCATGTGGTAAAAGAACAATCAATCTGTGGATACTATAAACTCCTCAGTACCAATCCACACCATCTGAATGAACGAAGTACTAAAGACCTAACTACGAACTACAAGAACTAACCCAGTCGCCCCCAACCCTAACCTAGTTACTAGATCTTTAGTTCTTAGTTCATAATGCACAGAACGATAGCTTCAACTTCACCCTTCCTGCATCCAATATCCATCTCTAAACACTGACTGGGTCCTTGATTCTTTTACTCTGTGGTCCTAGTGAACGAACGTTAAGTGAAGCGAACCAAGTCGAGGAGTAGTTCAGTTGGCGGAGTTAGTTCTTCAAGAGTAGTTCAGTCGGGAACTACCCACCTCTAGAGGGGACCGAAACTCGTAACAGCAAGCATATTCTGAATGTCACGGTTAAAGGAAGCTGGAACGTGAAACCACGAGACCAAACCACAATGGTCGCGTTCAGGTTAAATCCCGAGAACCTGATGCAGGAAAGATCACGCATGTTGAGCGAGCAGGTATGAAGGCATTAGGAAAGAACACACTGGTGTGATTCTGCAATGCACAGGACTAATTCAAATAAGATGATGGCGGAGTTACACTTAGTACGCCGCCAATCAAGAAATGGAGCTACCAAGGATTACAGGAATTATACAGATACCAATCGACACGAGAAGCTTGCAATCCGAATACAAATGATTTTACAGCTACGAAGCAGTGGAATTAGTAGGAATGAACTAGGAGTCGGCAACGCACGAGTCAAACCGTGAGAGCCGGGGGCGAAGTAACCATTGTGTATGCATGGAGTGATCTGTTGGTCATTTGTCGCTGGCTGATCAACGTTCTCCTTTTCAGTTCGAGTTGTGCGTGTGCTGTTACACAGTCATTTGTTAATACGAGCACGAAAGAAATGACAATATCAAGGGCTCTGTTGGGAACTCAAGCACAATGAATCCATACAGTCGATCACATATGTATATGTAAGTAGATCACATCAGAGATGGTAGGCGAGGGTCAGGCACCTAAGTGTTTCAAGTGCAGAGAGGCAAACAACATAATTATTAGTCTGAAAACGCCTACTGACTAGTGGTGGGTAAGAGTAGTAGTTCATTTGAGGGTTCAGTCTTCAAAGGAGTAATTCTTTTGAGTTAGTTCAGCAGTTCATTCCAGTTCCTTTTCGTTTCCAATCACACAAGAACAACCCCTAATAACTAAAGGAACTATCGTTTAGTGGATACTATCAACTCATCTTGATAGTAGTAAAGGAACTTCCGTTCCGCGTACACTATAAACTCCTCAAGTAGTATTAATTCACCCTATCTGAATGACTCCTAATGAAGTAAAGGAACTATCGTCCAGTGGATACTATCAACTCCTCACGCAGTATCTACCGTTCCTGTGAACTAAAAGAACTAAAGAACTAACTCAGTCGTCTTGTGGGTTACTAGTTCTGTAGTTCTTATATCGTAATGCGTAGAACGATAGTTCTTTAGTTCCCCCTTCCTACATCCATCTCCAGACACTGGGTCCTTGATTCTTTTACTCTGCGGTCCTAGTGAACGAACCTTCAGCGAAGTGAACTAAGTCGGAGTAGTTCAACTGTGGCGGAGTTAGTTCTTCAAGAGTAGTTCAGTCAAGGAACTACCCATGTCTACTACTGACGAGGTTGGCCGTAAGTTTAGCACTTCCCGTAAGGCAAGTGACATCATGGATAAGGGATACTTAACAGGTTCCAATCGATTCCCCGATTACTCATCGCAGTTAGTTCAGTAGTTCATTCCAGTTCCTTTTCGTTTCCGATCACACAAGAAAACCCCTAATGAACTAAAGGAACTATCGTTTAGTGGATACTATCAACTCATCATGATTGCAGTAAAGTAACTATCGTTCCGTGTACACGATGAACTCCTCAATTCACCATCTGAATGACTCCTAATGAACTAAAGGAACTATCGTTCAGTGGATACTATCAACTCCTCACGCCGTTCCTGTGAACTAAAAGAACTAAAGAACTAACTCAGTCGTCTTGTGGGTTACTAGTTCTGTAGTTCTTATATCGTAATGCGTAGAACGATAGTTCTTTAGTTCCCCCTTCCTACATCCATCTCCAGACACTGGGTCCTTGATTCTTTTACTCTGCGGTCCTAGTGAACGAACGTTCAGTGAAGTGAACCAAGTCGAGGAGCAGTTCAACTGGCGGAGTTAGTTCTTCAAGGGTAGTTCAGTCAAGGAACTACCCATGTCTACTGCTGACGAGGTTGGCAGTAAGTTTAGCACTTCCCGTAAGGCAAGCAGCATCATGGATAAGGGATACTTACTAACGGGTTCCGATCGATTCCTTGATTTCTCATCGCAGGCCTCATCACCAATGAAACCCACAATGTACCATCACAAGAACTGCACATCAAACAGCATGTGAAGTATGAATTTACGGAATGAAGCAGAAACAACCAAGGGTGGTGCAGACAAAGAACAAATTCATGGTTGAAATTCAAAACCAACGCCACGGATGTAGAAACCAAGGACAAACTGTCCCTAGAAAGGAGCAGAACTGGGAGTTCTGTGGGAAATGCCAGCAACGCTGATGATTCTGCCTTCCACCCGGTGTTCTTGAGAATTATTCAGACCACCGACTAGGAACGCCGGCCAGTGTTTCTGAGGGGCTGTTCATCCAGGCATGGAATAATGGTAATGCATATAATTCTATGGCATTTTTTTATTATTCATCAATAATATGAACGTATGTACGTATTTTTCTGTTGCAGAGCATCGTACTCTGATCATGTTGCCCGTTTACTGTTGTTGAAAACTCTGCAAATTATTACACGACGGTTTAGTATTTACCAAAAGATGCCAATTCTACGTGGATCACTGTTTTTTTATGGTCAGTACCTACCCTCGTGCTACCTCCAGGAAAGCCTCGAACCCAGTACTGGAGCCTGCCCGGGCATTAGTTGCATAAAAATGCGCGGGATTCAATAATTCGACAATAAATGACTTCTTGTTGTTCGTGAAGAATAACCTCAACACGATGGCGGTTAATCCTGAAATGTTTATTGAGTGCAATTCGAAAACAGCTTCACAGCGCAATGGAATGATATCATTCAAACCTCCAGGTAAACTACCCATACAGATGACCATAAATATGATTCACGGTGAAATGGGACAGAATAACCTGTCCCATTTCAGCAGCCTTCTCTGGAACGACTGCGGTGAATACACCAATCATGCGTACTTATGTGTTATAATTGGAACTGAATGAACCTCAGACGTCAAACACAGGGTTTGATGAACAAAACCATCGAGGGAAGTCTCAGAGGAAGAAGCTGTTGAAAGGGAAGTGGACATCCAGGTTCTTCATGTCTGTTATTAGATTTTTCCGTCTCTCTCGGTCCCATTTCTCATTCTCTCTTTGCTACCGATTATCTCTGAAAGCGAAACGTCTGAAACGGTGAAGAGGACGAAGGGAGAATTACGTGTTTCACCTTACCGGACTACATCGTTTTTACTACACTCAGTCTCACACAAACCGGTTAATGATTTATACACAAGGGTCGGCTGTAACAGTACGATACTATTCCCATTGATGGTTTTGTTTTCAAGATACTGCCGCAGCTACCGGCGATTAAGATAAAAATACAATAGTTCATTCAGTTTCCAGAAATAGGCTGCCTAGTGACGAGGCAGCTGCTCTTCAATCATACGTTGTCAATAATTTTATTATCCATTCTTTTTTCGATGCAACTGATGAGAAGGTTGAATGGGACGAAACACCTCTATAAAGCTAATAAAAAATGTGATTAGAATACGAGACGCGTCGTCGGATTAGCTGTGGACTGAGCCAAAAAATGGAAGCTAAAATAATGAAGAAGTTGTGAGTTGAATTGTGGAAAGATGTAGGGGGTGAACCTGACTGATTGACATTCATTGATGATTTATTGAATATTTACCTGATAAGGGTGTCGATAAGTTTGTTGGGAGTACTGTTGCGAAGGGGACGCCGACGGGGGGTAGTTACCGGCGGGGGAAGCGCTGTACCCTCGACCACCCTGAAAAGAACACACAACTTTTATTGTAAATATTTAGACATGCGAAATTAAATAATTTTTCAATTAAGGTGTAATTAATCATATTATGCCAAGGGTTGATAGTTATGGGATTCATAAGTGGCAACTTCCGCTCAAAACAAGTAAACGACCACTGAAACCTTAACTACATGGTTACCTGACATTTTAGTGATATTTTTATATCTTGAAAGGCTTCACAAAAATATTGGACGTGACAGAAAACTTCGAAAATGGTCAGCAATTAGAGGTGCACACCAGGAGAACTGGGGTTGGCCTAACTGGACGAAAAATTTAATGGGTTCCAAAGACTAAAAACTCAAATTTAACAGGAATTCTATTTAAATTGTGGAGATATTTTGATAAGTTTGATGTCAATGCACCCCTCTCGCCGGAGCGGGACCCCCCCACCACATCGCGCCAAGCCACTCCTCCACCGCCAAACAACGATTGGAACCATAACTGTATGCGGAAGAACGACGGCTGTTCGACAAAATTTAATGTCAATTTAAGGCTGAAACTTCGTTAGAACCGCAATTTTCCACTCTTAGGTCAAAATCGACTTCATATTCGGTCTTCTCGTCCTAAAAAACATGGAAAACAATACCTCACAAGCTCACGTTACTAAAACACCAAAAATGTATCTATGTATTCGCCCAGCAAAAAATTTTTATAACACCCCCTCAAAATTTTTTCTTTTCCGTTTCAAGATCCGTAGATTCCAAAAACGCTGCAAAGTCCTTGTCACAAGGGTTTATTATTCCATTGGACATACCTACAGAAATGCTGGCTGTTTATTTATTGTTTCTTCTATGTAAAATAATTGAAATAGCTATTTCTGGTGGTTTCCACCAATTTTGGCCCCCAAAACTTGAATTAGGTAGGTACGCTCCTTTTTTTTCAAATTATCTTTGATCATTGATAGTACCATTTAATCGTCTTGATCCAAGTGGTGACACTTTTTCTAGTGTTATTCTACAGATTGATGGTGATTTCAGACGATTTCGCAGGTTTTAACTCATAACAATTCAATTTCGGGAGCTGAACTTCTGATAATTTTCCACTACTTGTCAAAATCGACTTCATATTCGGTCTTCTCGTCCCCAAAAACATGCAAAACGATACCTCAAAAGCTCACTTTACTAATGTTGCTAAAAACAAAAACGCTGCAAAGTCCTTGTCACATGGGTTTATTATTCTACTGGACTTACCTACTGAAATGTTGGCCGTTCATTTATTGTTTCCTTCATGCGTAATAATCGAAATAGCTATTTCTGATGGTTTCCATTCATTCTGGCCCGTAAAACACAAATTAGGTACGCTCCTTTTTTTGTTTTGTTTTAACTATCTTTGATCATTGGTAGTGCCATTTAATCGTCTTGATCCACGTGTTGACACTTTTTCCAGGGTTATTATACAAACTGATCGTGACATCAGACGATATCCCAGGTTTTTCACTCATAAAAAACGCTGCTGGGTTTATTATTCGCTTGGAGTTCTAGAGATTCTTGTTGGCAGTTAAATTTATTGTTTCTTTCATGTGGAATGATTGAATTAGCTATTCCTGATGATTTCCACCAATTTTGGCCCCCAAAACATGAAATAGGTACACTTTTTTTTCCCCCCAGATCATCCTTGATCATTGGCAGTGCGATTTAATGGTCTTGATTCAGCTGTTTACACTTTTTCTAATGTTAGTATACACATTGATGGTGATTTCAGACAGTTTTCCAGGTTTTTGACTAAAAAAAAAAAAAACAATTTTGGGAGCTGAACCAATGGTAAAACCTCAATTTCCGCGTCTTTGGTCAAAATCGACTTCATATTCGGTATTCTCGTCCCCAAAAACATGGAAAACGATACCTCAAAAGCTCATTTTACTAACATGTTGCTAAAACGCAAAAAGTACCTATTTTTACACACATTTTCACTCATAACACCCCTGGGTATATTCCGATCGGGCTGAAAAGTTTCGGGACACAACTAGGGCCCAAATGGAGCATGTGTGCGAAAGAACGACTTTTTTAGAGCGAAAATGAAGCCTGTACACGTGATACGGAGGACGGTCATTGCATTTTTGGAATCTACGCACCTTGAAACGGAAAAGAAATAAGTTTGAGGGGGTGACGTGGATCAAGACGATTAAATGGTACTATCAATGTTCAAAGATAATTTGGGAAAAATCGGGGGGGGGGGGGGGGGGAGCGTACCTAATTCAAGTTTTGGGGGCATAAATTGGTGGAAACCACCAGAAATGGCTATTTTAATTATATACATGATGAAACATGAAAGAAACAATAAATAAACATCCATGATTTCTATAGGTAAGTATGTCCAGTAGAATAATAAACCCATGTGACAAGGACTTTGCAGGATTTTTCACTCATAACACCCCTGGGTATATTTCGAGCGGGCTGAAAAGTTTCGGGACACAACTAGGGCCCAAATGGAGCATGTGTGCGAAAGAACGACTTTTTTAGACCAAAAATAAAGTAGGTAGATATGGATGGTACGGCGGACGGACATTGCATTTTTGGAATCTACGCACCTTGAAACGTAAATGAAAAAATTTTGAGGGGGTGTTATAAACTTAGCCAAAGATAATTATTATAAAAATAAAATAAGTATAGCGGCAGGTAATAACAAAAAAACTTGGGAAGTGGTTAATAGCATTATTGACAAACCAAGAAAGGAGGGTCAGATTCGTAGCTTGAAAGTGGGAGGTGAATCAGTGAGCATTGATCAAGATGGTCACCGGTGTGCAGATTTGTTCAATAATTACTCTTCTACTGTTGGATCAAAATTGGCTAAGTTGTTACCAGATATGGAAAACACAAGTTTTGCTTACAAGCCGGAAGAAAATAACATCAATGAACGGTTTGAGCTGCAAACTATAACTGAAAAGGATGTTGTAAAGATAATTGAATCTATTCGAGGCGGATCGAGCCCAGGCTGGGATGACATTAGTGGAGAACTACTGAAAAAGGTAAAGTTCGAAGTTTCAAAGCCTATTTGTCATATAATAAATTTGAGTTTTAAGCAGGGGGTTTTCCCATCTTGTTTGAAGCTTGCTCTTATAGTTCCTATTTACAAGGCAGGTGACAGAGAAGAAATAAGTAACTATAGGCCAATAGCATTAGTCAGCAATATTGCAAAAATAATAGAAAAAGCATTTAAATACCAACTGATAGGCCATCTAGAAAGAAATAATCAACTCAGTAACGCACAATACGGCTTCAGAAAACAAAAAAGTACACAAGATGCAATTTGTAGCTTATATGGTAAAGTCATTGATGAACTTGAAAAAGGGCATAAACCTCTAGCAGTTTTTTTGGACTTAGCAAAGGCCTTCGATACAATATCTCATAAGATACTGTTACGAAATTTATCTAAATATGGAATTGATGGCATTGCTTTTCGATGGATAAGCTCTTATTTGACTGAAAGGCAACAAAAAGTTAAGTTATGCAATACAATTGGAGAGACACTGAAAATTGAGTCATACGGAGTTCCCCAGGGGACGGTATTAGGGCCTATTTTCTTCATCATGTATATGAATGAGTTAGGAAAATTAGACTTTCCAGGTGAATTGATTCTGTTTGCTGATGATACTGTGATGTTATTTAGTAGCGAGAGCTGGAAGTCCACCTTTGGGTTAGCTGCGGAGGGAATGCGGACTGTTTATTCATGGCTTTGCGCAAACAAGTTGTCTTTAAATTTGAAAAAAACAGTTAGCCTCCCGTTCTCTCTTGCTTCTACCAGTATGGTCCCGACTGATCACGTCCTACGCATTCATAATTCTTCTTGTGACGTTTATGAATGTAAAGTATGTCCCATTATTGATCAGAGTCAGGAGGTAAAATATCTGGGTTTGATATTTGATTCGACTTTAAAGTGGAAAAAACAAGCATTAAGTATAAGCAAAAAATTAAGGAAATTAATATACGTTTTTTCTAGATTGCGTAAGGTACTAGATCGAGCCCTGCTTAAATCGGTGTACTTCGCGCTTGCCCAGTCTGTTGCCCTTTATGGGCTCCCGGCTTGGGGGAGTGCGTATCGTACAACAAACAAGCCGGTTTTTATAGCCCAAAAAATGTTGCTCCGCATAATTACCAATAGTGGATTTTTAGAACACACTGCACCACTCTTCAAAACTAGTAACATCTTGACCGTTGATCAACTGTATAAGGTTTCATCAATCAAACAAATTCTAAAAGACAAATCTTATACATTCCCACAGTACAAGGCCATTACTCGTTTTCAGTCCCTCGGGCACATGTCAATACCACGATACAGCACTACTGCGGGCCAAAACATGTATGTATACCAGGCTACCAAGCAATTCAATACCTTGCCTAACGAGCTGAAAATAAAATTAATGGCCCAACCAAAGAATAGCAATATTATTTTGAAAAAATATTACTTACAGAAATAAATTTACACTTAAACTTGTGAAATATTTTTTAGACGCCTATAATTAGCGCTATTTGTTAATTTTTTCCTTTCTGAAGACTCTTCTCCCTACCACGGCCTATGCCCACATAGGGGAATAATTTCCTAACATGTATGTATCTGATTTATTTATTTATTTTTTGTTTTCTGAAGAGGAATAAACTTTCATTTCATTTCATTTCATTTCATATTTTGCTGGTTTATTATTCACAGAATAATAAACCAAAAGCCAGTGCGAACAAAGCTATGGAAATTTCAGGTATGTAGAAACCGGAAACGTGCAAGATGGCGGCGTTCAAGAAAACTAACAGCGTCCAAACACATAAAAATCCGCAGAAGAATTTTATTGAAGCCATTTAAGATTTCTCATTGATAAAAATCATGTTTGATTAAAGAAGGGAACAACGTCCCAAGTTAGTGGACAAAGAGTTTCATAAAGTCATTTCCGTCGTCGAAAGGAGAAAAATCCTCGACGACAATAATTCAGAACGCAGAGAGAATATTGTCAAAGGACAGGAAGAAGAATAAAAGTGATTTCGCGGAGTGCGATCGTCATTTCAGTTTTTCTCTCCGAACCTCAGATGGAGCCGAGGAAACAGCATTTTATTATTTATAGATAGTAAAAGATTAAAGAGTTGTACTCTCTTACGGGAAATAAGTGTTCTCCTTTCAAGTCGGTAAATGCAAGAGGGGAAAAATTCCGCTTTTCCAAGAGAAGAGGAAGAGAATAAGTAATTATAAAGGGTTGGAGGAGGAACAACTTTAAAGGAGTAATTAGGACAAAGGGTCTGGAAGAAGGAATGAGGGGAGTCGTGGAATAAATGAAGGAAGAATGAGAGGGAGGGGGGGGGGGGGGGAAGAGAAGGAATTGAAGAAAGCCGGACGGAAAAATTCTTGTGGAGGTGGGGGAAAAATAAATAAAAAATAATAATAATAAACCGTCCCTCATTCTCATTACAGAGTCCAACATACAAATTTGAGGAAAAAAGTAAAAACAACAGGATGAGTCGTTAGAGAAGGGTTTGGACAGGAGAAATGATACAGTGTTTTCGGAGTTATGGGCGGAGGGGGCGGCATTGCAACCCCGGTCGGGGGGGGGGGAGACGAATCGATACGCCCGAGCGGTGGGCGTGGCCTGGTGGAGGCGGTGGAGAGGGGGAAAACGGCAGTTTAGGTGCCGCCTACAACACCCCGTTCGATACCCGATATTATTGTACGATGTACAAGTATATAGAAAGTATATAAATACGGATATGTAATTTGCCAAGGGTTGTTGGGGCGGTAACCAATCTGACGGTGGTCCACCGAGAAATAACGGCGGCTCGTAGTTTTCTCGATTTTGCAGGAGAAAACAGTTTTTCAGAGTTTTCAATGAAAATGCGGCCAACTGGCCAATTGGTTCGAAAATTTCAAAGATACACCATGTGCACAGGAAAACCCTCCAAAATCCGTTCTATGCATCCAAGATCTAAATTATAGATTTTTCACTTCCCATAAACGTAATTGTATAATACTATATATATATATATATATATATATATATATATATATATATATATATATATATATATATAAATTGCTATGCAATTTTAACGCCGGGGGTCATGTGAAAAAAATGTCCTGTCACAATATCCTGTCACAAAAACGCGTCACGCAAAGAGGAATGTGATGAAGATGAGCACAAAGAGGAATGTGATAAAGATGAGCACAAAGAGGAATGTGATAAAGATGAGCACAAAGAGGAACGTGATAAAGATGAGCACAAAGAGGAATGTGATAAAGATGAGCACAAAGAGGAATGTGATAAAGAATTACCAACGTTATCTTTGTTACCTATGAATAACTAGTTACCTACATTTCATGGTAACGGGCGCCGCTTGGCATTTTTTAAATGTGTTTCTATGGAAATTGGCCCCGTATTGGCAACGGCTCGTTTGAATTTGCATAGCAAATTCTCCTTTGTTATACGAAGTATAAGAACACATCCTTCGGGGGTGAGGAACGGCGAAACCGTTCCGAGGGGGCGGAGTCCCTTTTAGGGGTCCAGGGGGCTTGCCCCCTGGCGAGGCCCGAAGGGCCGAGTATATATATATATATATATATATATATATATATATATATATATATATATATATATATATATATATAGAGAGAGAGAGAGAGAGAGAGAGAGAGAGAGAGAGAGAGAGAGAGAGAGAGAGAGAGAGAGAGAGAGAGAGAGAGAGAGAGAGAGAGATAGCATTTACAAATTGAATTCAACATTACGCAAGGGTCTAAAAACAGACCCAAAATAAGTTTACACATAGGCAGCCATAATTGTATCAATTCTGAAACGAAGCAATTTTTCCAAATCACGAAAGCCCACATAAAATGTCGCAGTGGATAATGTTGAATTCAATTTGGAAAACTTGGATAAAATGTCTAATTTGGAAAAGATATAATAAATTAGGTATGTATATTTGTGACATTCCGCACGGTAAGACCCTAAATTTCCATGGTGAAAAAAAAACTGACTAATTGTCATTAGTAACTAATGGTCTTTCGTTACTAAATTATGTTGTGTAATCTGAATGAACATGGCTGCCAGAACACTCATTACGGCCTGACTGGGCTCTTGCCGAGACCGGAGTGGCGCGTCGTGCAGAAAAATAGTCAAAAAACAATTTTTGGTTGTTTTGAACCAAAAATTTGTGATTCAACTCACATGACGCACAAAATGATGAATGAACAAAAATCCAACTTTCGGAAAACTGATTTGTGGAACTTCCTTGTGCTAACTTGTGGAACTCGCGTCCGTGCGAAAAACGGCGCCAAAAATCAATTTTCCGGAAGTGGGATTTTTGTTCAAGTGAATGGGGGAAAAAATCCTACTTTCGGAAAATTGATTTGTGGAACTTCCCTTGGGCGGACACCCACAGGGAATAATGTTGCTTTCTCACTACCATAGGTAGTAAGTAGGTAACCTTTGTATTCGCGCAAGAGTCGAACGAATTTATGTGCATCAAAATGAAAATTTCCACTCGCATTTTCCGTTTCAGATATCAAGGAACATATTGGTTCCGTGTCTGTCTGTGGTCAATTCCTTGTCCCGGGTAGAAATATACGAAATAATGGTCGCAAAGAGTTGAAATTTGGAAGGTGAGTGCGGATTTGGCCACAGATGGTCCCATATCAAATTCATTAGAGAGTTTTCGCAAAAGATTGGCACTAGGTCGTTGACAGACTAAGGATCTCCGGGCTAACGATCTAAGGGGAAAAACCGGATGCTAACCTCTTAGTTCGTGAAACGATCTAAGGTCGTGAAAGTCAGGTCGTTGAACGATCTAAGCTGATTCGACGGGTGACGCTAACGTTAACGTTGAACTGTTCTCATCATATTCTCATCAGTTGAAGATTTCAGTTTAAAAAGCCGTTTTTAGTTTTCATCTTCGCTAGTACAATTATATGGTTGTTCATAGACTAGCCAGGTACAATTAATTAAGATTTACCAGTCTTAAAGGATCACAGAAACATTTCCTACTACTATTTTCAAATGGAAAATAATATAGGGTTGCCCATAGACACGAGACAAATTAGCCAAAAAACTAAAGTTTTGGCTAATTAAAGTTATTTGGCAAAAATTAGTGGCTAATAGGTAGACATTACCAGCCAAAAAACTGCAAGGTTGTCCATAGACATAGAGAAATTAGCCAGGTACAATTTATTGACATTTTCCAGTCTTCAAGGATCACAGAAATATTTCGTAATACCATTTTCAAATAAATATAGAGATGTAGGGTTTTTATACAGCAGAAAAACCGAAAATCGAGAGAAAAAAGACGCACGCTACAGTACACGTACACAACACAAACAAATAATCACAAATGCCATTGAAGAAGGCAATCCATGCGATGAGGTTTCCTTGGTGGAAGGTTAGTACGGGAAACGTCCCATACGACCTAGTGCTAGGTGCGCATGCACAGTTCGCACTTTCCTTCGTACGTAGGCCTTAGCCCGTCAACGGGCTATAGTAGCCAAACCTTTGGGAAAACTCTGTATTAACTTCCAACTACTCGCAATCGATCCAGCGACAAAAAAAATTCTTAATTTCCCTATTTCCTTGAAAATTGGCTCCTTAGGCCATGCGGCATGAATGGAATTTTCTCAACCCATCAGATCCGCCAGAAGTGCTGGTAAGATCGAGAAAATGTTCAGGATGATTACAATTAAAATGTACTTTTCTTCGGGGAGTCTTAATTTGGGTTCAGATTAATAATTAATTATTAGTTCTTAATTTATTGAGTTAGGTCTCGTCAGGCGCATCGGCCGGTTTCTGACCTTCTCAATGGCTAAATACGAGCGACGGTCGCGTCCAATATTTCATCTCAACGGTGAATCTCCCCCCCAATCGGCCACTGGACCCAACCCAACACCGGATCTCAGATGAGCCGACTGGGGAGGTCGGAAAGGCTCAAAGTGCCGATGAGGTAATGGGCCTATGACGTCACGCGAGGTTGCGGTCACCGGGTGACCGGCGATGGAGCCGTCAATGTCGTTATTTGTGGTTTTCTCTCCGCTTCTTCTCTTTCACCACCTCCTCCACCTACTCCGCCTACTCCTCCTCCGTGGAAGCGGATGACGTTACTCGCTCTTCACCATCCATTTGACTCGGATCAATCGCTCTTCCGTGACCGCCCTCGTGTTCGTCACCGTTGATGAAGACGTTACCAACAGTTGGGTCCGGAGCGGACTGCCGCACGGACAGCGCACTCGCATAAACTGCCTCATCACAGTTGGGATAACCGCATCACTTGCGTATGTGGAGCAAACGGCGCCACAAATCAATTTTCCGGAAGTGGGATTTTTGTTCAACGAACAAAACTCAATCAAATAAAAATACACTGCCAAGGTGATGGCACAGGAGCTTCCTCGTCACAATCAGAGTGACCCATTATAAAATAGAACAGACTCGGAAGCAAAATAACATAACATTACATTACATTACATTACATAACATTACATTACATAACGTGAAATATACATATTACATAACATTACGTCCATAATACATTACGTCCATTATACATAATTGCGAAAGTTATGCGTGTTTGAAGAATTTCACGTTAGCGCATGCGCAGGGCGAATCGCTGGCTCTATCATGTTGAAATTTGTATGGGATCTCAATGGGCCCTACCCGCTTAATCCCTGAGAATTACATTGAAATCTGGTGAAATCTTTGGTTACTACGGCTGTAACAAGGAAATTGAATCTATTTCACGCCAGCGCATGCGCAGAGTGCACCGAGGGTCCGATCATGCTGAAATTCATACTGGAACTCACTAGGCCTTGTCCAAACAACCCTTGAAAATTTGAGCGAAATTGAATCAAAATTGTGAAAGTTATGCGTGTTTGTTGAATTTAACGTTAGCGCATGCGCAGGGCGTACCGCTGGATCAATCATGTTGAAATTTGTATGGGACCTCAAGGGGCCTTATCCGCACTATCCCTCAAAATTTGAGCTGAATCAATTCAAAATCGTGGAAGTTATGGCTGTAACAAGGAAATGCGGACAGACAGACTCACAGACTCACAGACCGACAGACACGGAACCAAATTTGTTCAGTAGGCTTTGAAACGCAAAATGCAAGTGGAAATTTTGATTTCTGAAGACAAAAATTTCTTGGCTCACGAAAGTGAACACAAGGCTTCCGCTGCTTCGCAGACTCGGAAGCAAAATTGTCAATCAATCAATCAATCAATCAAAAAATCAGTTTAATCAATCAAAAATTGTCAATAAATCAATCAAAAAATAGCTCAATGAACAAAAATGCTACTTTCGGAAAATTTATTTGTCCCGCCACAAATCAATTTTCCGTAAGTGGGATTTTTGTACAACTGAATGAACAAAAATCCTACTTACGGAAAACTGATTCATGGAACTTCCTTGTGCTAACTTGCGGAACAGTAACTTGCGTATGTGGAGCAAACGGCGCCACAAATCAATTTTCCGGAAGTGGGATTTTTGTTCCATTGAATGAACAAAAAACCCTACTTACGGAGAATTGATTCATAGAACTTCCTTGTGCTAACTTGCGGAACAGTAACTTGCGTATGTGGAGCAAACGGCGCCACAAATCAATTTTCCGGAAGTGGGATTTTTGTTCCATTGAATGAACAAAAATCTTACTTTCGGAAAATTGATTTGTGGAACTTCCTTGCGCTAACTTGTGGAACAGGAACTTACGTCTGTGGAGCAAACGGCGCCACAAATCAATTTTCCGGAAGTGGGATTTTTGTTCAACTGAATGAACAAAAATCCTACTTACGGAAAACTGATTCATGGAACTTCCTTGTGCTAACTTGCGGAACAGTAACTTGCGTATGTGGAGCAAACGGCGCCACAAATCAATTTTCCGGAAGTGGGATTTTTGTTCCATTGAATGAACAAAAAACCCTACTTACGGAGAATTGATTCATAGAACTTCCTTGTGCTAACTTGCGGAACAGTAACTTGCGTATGTGGAGCAAACGGCGCCACAAATCAATTTTCCGGAAGTGGGATTTTTGTTCCATTGAATGAACAAAAATCTTACTTTCGGAAAATTGATTTGTGGAACTTCCTTGCGCTAACTTGTGGAACAGGAACTTACGTCTGTGGAGCAAACGGCGCCACAAATCAATTTTCCGGAAGTGGGATTTTTGTTCAATTGAATGAACAAAAAACCCTACTTACGGAGATATGATTCATGGAACTTCCTTGTACTAACTTGCGGAACAGTCACTTGCGTATGTGGAGCAAACGGCGCCACAAATCAATTTTCGGAAGTGGGATTTTTGTTCCATTGAACGAACAAAAATCTTACATTCGGAAAATTGATTTGTGGAACTTGCTTGCGCTAACTTGGAACAGTAACTTGCGTCTGTGGAGCAAACAATGGAACAAAACCCCCACTTCCGGAGAATTGATTTGTGGAACTTCCTTGTGCTAACCTGTGGAACAGTAACTTGCGTCTGTGGAGCAAACGGCGCCACAAATCAATTTTCCGCAAGTAGAATTTTTTTCATTGATGAACAAAAATCCTACTTTCGGAAAATTGATTTGCGGAACTTCCTTGTGCTAACTTGTGGAACAGTAACTTGCGTCTGTGAGGCAAACGGCACCACAAATCAATTTACCGCAAGTAGAATTTTTTTCATTGATGAACAAAAATCCCACTTCCGGAGAATCCCTCCCTCACTACAATAGGTAGTAAGTAGGTAACCTTTGTATCCGCGCAAGAGTCGAACGAATTTATGTGCCCCAAAATGAAAATTTCCACTCGCATTTTCCGTTTCAGATATCAAGGAACATATTATTTGGTTCCGTGTCTGTCTGTGGTCAATTCCTTGTCCCGGGTAGAAATATACGAGATAATGGTCGCAATGAGTTGAAATTTGGAACGTGAGTGCGGATTTGACCACAGATGGTCCCATATAAAATTCATTAAAAAAGTACGGTAACTTTCGACCGCGCGTGCGCGAAAGTGAAATCCTTGTAAAACTCATAACTACCCTAGAAATCGTCGAAAAGTGCTTAAAGTTGGAGGGTAGATGCAGAATGGTACCCTGATGGTTCCATATTGCTTTTATCGAATTCGGACTGTAACGTTCAGATGCGGCTTGCTCAAACATGAGATGTTGGCAAATTCCTTGTAAACGTCCATAACTACCACACAAAATGGCCGTAGTGAGTTGAAATTTGGAGGGTAGGCGCGGGTTGGAGGACAGATAGATGGTCCATATAAAATTCATTGACAAAGTAATGTAACTTTGTCTGCGCATGCGCCCCTCTTTCTGTCATGAATCACCATGCCACACAACGTCAGGTGAATTAATATTGAATGTAGCTCAATACCAATTTTTGGCCTAAAAAATCCTAAATTTTACCCCTATATTCTGTACGCAAAACAACTGGAACGGGTTTTTTTTTTTTGTCTCTACTCACCCCTCCATAACCCTTTCGGTGATGTTGAATCAACTGTCCGCAATTTTACCGTTTTTACCGACTTTTGACCCTCTAAAGTCCTCTGGAGTAACAAATAAATAAATATAAACAAATTTATAAATATGTATATTTATACATAAATATATAAATTGTTGCTAAACTCCGGTAATGAATTCAGGATGCAAGGAAATTTTGGATTTTTCCTTGGAAAATTCGCTAAAATTATAAATGCAATTTTTTTTTGAAATTCTCGCTCATCTTTCATTTGGAAAAATTAGACTGAAATGAACATGAACGTCTGGTAGATTTCTTTTCCCAAATGGTAAAATTTAGGTCACACCGATGACTCTGGTGGGAAGACGCATCTTTTACATGCTTCAGATAAAACAAGTTGAGCGCATCCGAAGTTTTGAAGTTATTAAAACATGGGAAAAAACACAGTAAATCTCTACGCAGACCTTCTTTCCGTGTTTTAGACTCGCCCAGTTCTGTACGGTAACTTATTGGAAGCCCACAAACTGTTGAAATGTCTGTCTACCAGGTTTGAATCAAGTAAAAGACGCGCATTTTGGAAGAATCCATTCCGCCACCAGAATTCACTGCAGTCAATGACAGAACCACGGTTTTACACCAGCTTCTGTGGAACGCACTGTATCACCGGTAGTTCGTAACACTGATTGATTTTTGAGAATCGAAATAAGTCATTCGATTTAATTTCTCCCTGGATGGACTTTAAATTGCGTTTTCACCGTTTCCACGAAACACCGACTTGCCCGGTTTTTTTTCCCCTGTAACCCTCCTATAAAATAAACCAATACACTGGGCATTGTGAAAGGACTCGTGACTCGAAAAATGATGCAAGTCGTATTTCTTCCTTATGAGACGAATCGTGCCATTACCAAAACGCCATTACGATAATTGCAGATTATATTTGGACGATTATTAATTGCAGGGTCGTAGGTTGAGCAAAACAGGTAGTTAATTCTTTCCTGAAGAAATATAATGAAAAATTGCTTGGAACCTGTATAACCACTGGTCACTGACTACCTTCAAGGTCTATTGGAAACAAACTTTAGTTTTCTTGGTCTGAGTTGATACTGATGAACCTTTCACCTGATATTCCGACCCAAGGTGCATCGTGTTCCAAATGTTTGACTCAAAAATAAAGACAGGTGCGTCTGTCAAATGAATGAACTTCTGACTTAGTACATAATACCTACCTGCTCACGACTGTCAGATCTGGGAGGTTGACTGTTCGAGTGAACCGACGATGGCCTCCTGGTAGCGTTAGTGACAACTAAACGGTTTTGTCTTCATATTTACAGTATAAACAGCAATTATTGTTGTTTCGGGACACAAAAATTATGAAAAATTCGCGAAAATGGTGAAACTTTGGGCGTTCTGAACTGAGTTCTGGAAACTACCAAATTAAAAAAAAAAAAAAAAATAAACTACAGGATAAAAAATAGAATAGTCTGTTTCCACGTAAACTGACAAACTGTAGATACAGTTTGTTGGCTACCAACTGTAGTACCAACTGTAGTTTTTTGGCTACCAAATTAGCCAACCAAGTTATACTACCAAATTAGCTAAAACGAAAAGACCAAATGCATATCTACTGCTGTATGATACCACTCAATCCCACAGGTGCTGTAAGCGGAGTAGGCTGATGCGTTGTGTGTTCCAGGTTTATCGGTTGGTATGTACCTACTGCCGAACCGATCAAATCGCTCTCAAAATATTATGATACCTAGCCCATAACCTCTCTGGTCGTAGTATGAAAATCAATCAAAGTGAATGAACGATTTTTTCTATTTTTAAAACGACTTCATCTACCCTATTTCAAGCATACGTCCATTAAAAATAAGCGGTAAACGAGCGATGTCCACAATAGATTCAGAATATGTCCCACTATGGAAACATCGGACATTTTTGGTGTCCACTTTGCCCACATTTTGGGGTCCCTGGTATCCAATTTTGGGGGAGGAGGGGAGGGGGAGGAATCGAGCATGAAAAAATGTGACACCCCCCTCCCCGCCCCCACTATCAAAATTTTATGGTTTCTGTTTCAAGGTACGTGGAATCCGAAAATGCAATAAAAAAATTCTACGCCGTACTTAGCACTTTTCATAGTTCCCATGAAACAAAAATTAATGAATGACGTGACCTACAAACCAAATTTCATTAATTTTGGTATCAATACACTCAATATTAATTATTGAGTATCAATACACTCACGTACTTGTTCGAGTCACCCGAACAAATACTAGGACTTAGTAGCTACGTCGTAGTATTTTTGACTATTTTTGTACACCATCTTTCGATTTTCTCCATAGTAGCTGGTCATGATACAAGAAGAATTACAGTATATAAGTTGAATTCGATTACGACGTAAAGCCCTGCTGAAAGAACTTCTAAGCCCATACACCCACAGCCCATTGGCTTTTGAGGTGATTGTGCAACACAAACGACGATTTTGATTCCACAAAAAACAACGCAGCGGTAAAGCCAGGAAAAGTGATGGGGGGGGGGGGGGGGGAGATAACCAGAGATGAAGTAAACAGGAAAAAGGCAGAGAGTCGGGTCATGAAATTTTCATACAAACGGCCGCAGTATTTTAATCCGATCGACTCGATCTCCGTTGGAGTCTGGGTCATGAATGAAGCGGCAGCGGCGGCCGATTATCATGGACGTAGAAAGGCTTCGGTTAAAATTGGAACAATTTTAATATTCTGAACGGCAGGTAAATATAATTATGAAAATTTTATCGAAGCGGATGGAACACGCTTTTCGTTTCAGCATACCCAGAAGAATGTTAAAGGTTCATGAAAACTGGAGGTTTTTGATGAATCAATCCCGCAAGAGTCGATACATTATGCAGTTTCTGAGCCCCATTTACACGAGCGGACCGGGCCGGATACTCCGATGCTCCTAGCTAGGAGCCTCCTGACTCGCTCCGTGGGGGGCGGGGCTTCCTTCCCTTCGGGCAGCCGTTTACACGACCCCCACCGAAGGACAAGAACGTTAATAAAACAGTTGTATAACAATTTCCACCGTTTAGGTTTATTATCTTCAGCAATAAATTTGTATAACACCCCCTCAAAAATTTTTTGTTTTGCGTTTCAAGGTGCCTAGATTCAGAAAATGCAAAAGCCCTGTACGCCGTATCATGCATACCGGCTTCAATTTCTGTCTAAAAAGTCGTTCTTTCGCACACATGCTCCATTTGGGCCCTAGTTTGTGTCCCGAAACTTTGCAGCCCAATCGGAATATACCCAGGGGTGTTATGTGTGAAAATGTGTATAAAAATAGGTACTTTTTTGTTTTAGTAGGTAACATGAGCTTTTGAGGTATCGTTTTCCATGTTTTTGGAACGAGAAGATCGAATATGAAGTCGATTTTTACCAAAGAGGGCGAAAATTGAGTTTTTACCAAAGGTTCATTTCCGAAAATTGATTTTTAATGAGTCAACGACCTGGGAAATTGTCTGAAATCACCATCAATTTGTATAATAACACTAGAAAAAGTGTCAACAGGTGAATCAAGACAACTAAATGGCACCACCAATGATCAAAGATCATTTTGAAAAAAAAAACTACAGTCATGCAGCATGGCTATAAGAGCGAATTTTCGAAGTTTTTCGGCATCTTCCTCCGACGGTGGAAAAATTTTCTGAAAATTAATTTTTCGGCCAATGTTTTCCCCAACTTGATACCATACAAAATTAAAACAGGAGTAGTTTTACGCAAAGTAAAATTTGGGGGTGGAAGGAGGGGGAGGGGGGAAATCAAAAACTGTTTTGAATACCAGAAGAGTAGGTATTGGATACGTAACAAATTTTTGTTCCATTTTTTGCCGAGTAACACCTCGGTTTGTAGATTTTCCAACGCTGAAACACGATGGTGAAGTCAGAATTGCGATATCCCATTCCGTTATCAGATTAGAGCAGACGAACCAGGAAGAACATCTCAAGAAATAACGACGTTCCTTCATCTTCAAAGTGCTCCAGTTTGAGAATGGGAATGAGATATCGCAATTCTGATTTCACCATCGTGTTCAGCGTACAAAAACCTTTAAAATGAGGTGTCACTTGTCAGACTTTTTCATTTTTGGGAATTTATGGGTAATTTCCCCCCCCTAAAATTCCCCAAAACTCCCCCTTAGAGTAACCCGATTCTGCCCATCTTCGAACTTAGCCTGTCGATTGCCAAGACAGATTTTTTCGTGCAAATTTGAACTTTTTATCTCAATTCTTTCGAGAGTTATCGTCTGGAATGAACACACACACACACACACACACACACACACACACACACCACACACACACACACACACACACACACACACACACACACACACACACAAGCGCGCACACACACACACACACACACACACATATATATATATATATATATATATATATATATATATAATTTTTTGGTGTCTTTCGGCAGTGAATTCAGGATGGTCCTGAAACGGATTTTGGTATAAAATTTTGGACCGAGAACAATAGCTTTCCTTTTCTTCGAAAATTCGCTTAAAAAAGGAGCGTACCTAATTCGTGTTTTTGGGGGCCAAAAATTGGTGGAAACCATCATAAATGGCTATTTCAATAATTATTTCACATGAAAGAAACAATAAATTAACTATAGGTAAGTCCCAATAGAATAATAAACCCATAAGACAAGGGACTTCGCAGCGTTTTTTTAACTATATGCATTGTGATGAATTTAAATTTATCATCACGGTGGCGTGAAGGAGTGAATAGATGAGAGCGAGGGGAATTTCACCTAGGCGGCGGTAATCCACCGATGTAGGTGAGAGGAAGGAAATTCACCCAGGCGGCGGTAATCCACCGATGTGAGTGAAGGGAGGAATCTCGTCTAGGCGGCGGTACTCCACCGATGTAGGCGAGAGGAAGGAAATTCACCCAGGGCGGCGGTAATCCACCGATGTGGGT